>LWMK02000152.1:104220-167908 GCA_001693075.2 Taenia saginata
CATGTATATGCACGTAAATGGCTACCGATTTGTACGTTTCATGTATTAAACACGGATTGTCTGCAAAATACCACGAAAATGCATCTATGCATACAATGAAAAATAAGCATTGCGATAACATACACCTAGGGTCGCAAAGGTAGGCAAACATTATTTCAGCAAAAGAAACTAGACTGCACCTAATAAATAAGTGTATTAAGTTTCCTTAGTTTCTCTCTTTCAGCAGTGACACAATCACCACCGCAGCTTACCATCCCTTTCCACACACTTCTCACACTCCTCTCGTCACTTTAGCTTGCGTTCATGTAATTATCCGATGCTTGTGCCAAACGAAGTGAATCCTATCGCGGCATCATTGAACACGTCAGCATCGTCCACGACATGACTCACATCGCTGAACCAGGGGGATGCCTGCCCAGGTGACTCGAGAATCTCGCACTGTCTGCCATCCCATAGATTTTTCAAATGTCGGTCCACCACCATTGTGAGTTTGTGATGCTTAAAAGAGGAGAAAAGAAAGACCGGGAAGTGAATTTGAACGCACTGCAAAACCTAAGCATGCCAATGCAAGTAATAAATGACACCTCAAACGGCCTGTGAAGAGATGCAAACACTTTCAGATAAACAGTTAAAGGTCTTTAAGTAACCATTCCTTTACATTTGGGTCTATCACAAACACCATTCCATATCAGAACTGAGCCCACGACGTACTATTCATTCCTCCAACAGACTCACCAGCACCCTTGTGGGATGGTGGAGGGGCGAACTCAGTAGCCAGCTATAAGATCCATCTGTCAGATTTTTGTGCAATCTTGACCGGCAATTGCCTTACTAAACAAATTGAGGACAGGTCAAGTTCCTCCCTGTGCTAAAACGTTTATCATTCTGCTCCATCAGACTACTTTTGTTTCCCATACCCTCGATATCAGCTCCACCAAGACGAACATTGCAGCTATGAAAACAGTCCACATTTCACCATGCATAAAATATAACAGCACGTACGAATAATTGGTGGAACCGTGATGAGAGCCGGTAAAGTGCGATCCATTCCTACCTGAGAAATATCTAGAGCAACAAAGAAGGCGACGCAACAGATGGTACGCACGAATAATGGAGACCTACACATCTGCCTGCAACAACCTCGTCCTAGAGTTAGTTATGTACCTCCTTTGCCCCTTTCGCTCATTATTTCCTCCCACCTTTCACTGTCGACACTTGCATCAGACCTGACTTGACCTCACCTAACCGAAGCTATAGGGACAATCGCCTACCTTCAGATTAACCACCGCATTGAACAATTCGGCTCCTATCCACATTCACTTCAACACTTACACACACGTGCATGCACCCACAAACTGGTGGATGGTAGATAGGTAGCCTCCATGCACTTGTACAAATAGGTATGCAATGTCATTAACAAAAATGACAAAAAATTGCTCATAATTTACTATCATATTGATAGACCGCCCTATATTTTTAGCTTTAGTCAGGTTATTTGCAGGTTATTTGCGCATATGAAAATGTGATTAATTGCATCTGCTTGTACTGCTAAGAAAAGAAAATGGGGCTGATAAATTAGCACTAAATGGATGTGTACCAAGGCTAAAAAGTAAGACAGTATTTAAAATGTTCAAATGGATTGAGCTTATTTTCTGGTTTCCCTTCTGTTCACTAGTCATAGTCTTCGTGACCCTGGTCCATACGAACTGAAGTGCTGAAATGATCACTGTTTGATCAAGGCAAGGGGGAAAGGGTCCTGGGTGCAGAGATACCTAGCGTCACAGGAAAGTGTCGCAAGGCAATATTCGGGGTATCAAAAGAATCATCTGCCAGCTCAATTACAGGAGGGTTCGTGGTGTTCTCAAGGTCATTCTAAACAAGGTCGTTCGTATTACCGCGCAAATTCATCACTGCTATGAACGTAGTCCATTCCATCATAAACCAAGTTCACATACTCTATGGCCTTGGTGGCTTGGACACGCCGTAGATTACGGCACATTTTGAGTGGACGCTCCAGTGTCTCCATCAGAAGCCGACTTCAACATCACATTGCACACGGCATCCACATTTGATTGTTCCACTGGCGAGGGACACAAAGAACATTGGTGAATTTGCTTCGTGTCAAAGTCGTTGAAAAAGCGTGCTTACAAAAAATTAACATAGCAAACAAATAATCAGTAGTAAATAGTGATTTCGTGACAGAGGTGTCGATGTGCAAGCAAATCATCCCTCGTGTGAGGGAGCAGATTGTCCTCACCATGGTGTTAACTCATTGATTTTCTTCGTTTGGCAAATCCAATGGTCATCCACTCATTACGCCTGTCTGCATCTCCCTTGTCCAACAGCAACAAATGCAATAGACTAACATGAGAGCTAAAAACCTTTCATTTGGAGTGAAAACTTACTGCAAACAACGACACCGATACTGTTGCCTCTTTTACTGCTACTAGCCACTACGGGTGGATCCTGAGTTCTTTGATGTAGCAGCTGATAGAGCGAACCAATTCTTAGAAACTGCATAATTTAAGAGAGCAATATCTTACGCATTTCTCGAAACAACCAAACGCGTCTACTAGCACATGCTCCACGGAATCCTTCTTTTTAGCTATAAATGTAAGCACCGCCAGAAGTGAATGCGTACGAGGAAAATCCGATCGAATGCAGAACCCAAAACAGACATAGTCACAAATCGCAAATGTATAAGTTCTCAACTCTCCCTTCCTCTGCCCACAACACCCTGAAAATCTGACATTTACCAAAAGTCGATTAATCAGTTCTCGTGCGATCCGCGCAATCCCACCTCTCCTTCCGTCTCTTCAGGCGCAATACGATTCGAGTCCAAACTGACGGAGAGTTCACGCACCTTTACTCCAACGTTTGTCAACGACAAGCTCACACCGTCGACGCTGGAAGCGAACTGCGCTCCAACAGCCCTATCGACTATCTGAGTGTCCGTGTCCGAGGTAAACACGTGGTAAGAGGTGGAAGAAGACAATGCAGAAAAGACTTGCTTCTCGATTTGCAGAATGCAGACATGGATGGAGTGATGGGTCCATCCACTTATTTCATAGGTTCCGACGTAATCAAAGTAGGAATGACCGCTTTTATACAGCACGCCTTACAAGAACTTCACACATAATGCCGAAGAATAAACTCATTAAAACTATAGAGAATGGTGCACTTTACCAGTACCAAGCACCTATTCATTCACTTTGAGGAGATTTGAGTGCTGCTGCGCCACCATTTCCGTTGCCGTTCCGTGTGCATACGGGGAGGGAAGAGAAAGTGTTACATGTACCGACCTTCAAACCCTCCCCGCATAAAACTTATCCGCCCTGGCCTTTTCACCCGAAGCAATCCCAAAGGAATAAGCATATTGCAAAAGTGTAGACGATTCTCCATTGGCTGTTGCAGATCCGCAGATAAGCTGGATCCACGTTTAGTAGCTGTAGTTGGCATTGTCGACAAATGGGACGAAGTCATTCACACCTCTAAGGGACTAGGCGACTAAAACGGATTCTACCGAGTTTGCAGCAGTTGCGCAAGCCTAGAACAGATCGACCCCTTCCGACCTCAAAAATATCAACAGGTCCACACTTCAACCACGTGCCTCACCGATGGAGACGCCGTGCACATGAGCACTGTAACGCCTAGTCGAGAAAACCTTAAGGCATTCTCAAACCATGCGACTAATCCAACAGTATTGCCAGAAGACTTTATGCGACATTAAGCAGATAAAAGCAAGCGGTTGGGTTGACTAATGAAGCCGCAATCAATGCGTGGATACAAAAAAAACAAAAAATGAACAAAGCAAATAGAACAAAGAATGACAAATGATGGATGGATATGTGGACACGGAATGAAGTGATTTGAAGTGTCTGAGCGTTTAGTATTATGACTGGATAAATAGGAGAGCGATAAAAGCTTACAAAGACAGGCGACAGAAGACAGCAGCCATCCTCACCTCGAATTTCGTGGCGATAGACTGTACTGGATTAAGGCTTCGCTCCGTTTCCGACAACTCCACTGCCTTGACTACCGAGACGACTCAAATGGCTGCTGTTGAGGTAATGTTCGCGCTAGGATGCTTCCAGCATTTCCGGCATCTATATATATGTAGTCTGCCGTGCGCTGCGTTCAATGGCGCCAGCTCTCCGCGCACCGCGAAACCCACCACTGCTAATTTGACTGCTACTTCGTGATCCACCACCGATGGATCTGTATCCGCACCTCCGCCTCAGTTATCGTTAATGTTGGTTGCTATGATGTAGAAAAGCCACCTTCTTGAGTAGTAGTAGTAGAAATCGGATCTTCTCTAACCTCCCGAAAACCTCATTTATGCTCCTAATGTGCCAGCTGCCCGACATCTCTATTAACACTGCTACCGAATTCGTTTGCCCCCCAGACGCCTCTAAGAATGTAGAAGGCTTGCACAAGTGAATGGGCCAATAACTAGATGGAAAACTGGACATAGGAAGGATGGACAGAAAAGTCAATGTATGGATGGTCGAAGGGATTGGATAATATAGTTCTGGATTTTGTTGTCAGATGAAGAATACTTTATCTCATGCAACATTTTTTGAAACTAGAAGTAAGTTCAGACACATCCTCCTCGAAGTTGTAAAACAAATAATTCGGAACCTCAGGTGTTTACCGAAAGAAACACATTCGCATTAGAGACCAATTAAGGTGGATGAACTGGTAGACAGATTTAATGTTTGAATAGACCCCTCAAAAGTGGCATATTTATTATGGCGCATTCTGCAGCACTGCAAATTCCAAATGGGATCTCAAAGAAGCAAAAAGACAATTTCAGTCTACACCGAATGCCCCTGCAATAGATTTGAACTTGTTTATCTCGGCGGCGAGGTAAGATAGTGTCCCCATCTCGGGATCAAACCAAACCAGGAAAAAAGAGACGGAGGTAGAACCGGATTATGTCCTATAAATCAACCGCTTTTGTGCCCCACCTCCTCTTCATTGAAGAGTTCCAACCAAGCATCACCTTAAAAGAATGAAAAGTGCAAGCATTGTAGCAAATCCCTTCGGTTGATTGACTTACATCACTACTTTCAAGAAGTTTCCCCAAACATCTCCTAGTTGGGAAGAACTCTATCTAGCGGCTAGAGCGATGACACTAGCAATGCCTGGGCTTCGTAAGTAGATGATTTATTGCAAACGATTGCGTCTACAGTCCACCACAAGCACGAAAAGAGCACAGTCTTTTGCGCATAGGGTGGCGCGCACTCCGGACCTGTGAGTAGACGGTTTGGAAGAAAACGGTGATGATATTTTTGATCGCCTAGCAATCGTAGCGGCACAGGCCGTTCCCAGTCAGTCACACGGCTACCAAACTACTCTACACGGACGTGTATATGGCAGTCATGTGCTCAGCCTCCGCCACAACAGCTCCTTCGATGTCGGTGTGGGAGTAAACCGATTGTCGCAATGCTGCTGGCTGTTCTTGGCACATTAATCTTGAATGAAATCAGCCAAATGAGGTAGGTAATTCTGTGTTACTCAAAATGGGGAGTCCTCTCAAACGTGATGTCCTCTATATGGCTTACCATCACCAAAAACAAACTGTTTAAGTCGGTCAATAACGAGTATTGTGTCTTGCCACCGCCTACTACATCTTCTCAAGTGCTGTAGGAAAATGTCTGCAAAAAAATCTTGCTTGTGCTTACAACCAAAGAGTAGCAGAAATCAACGCCGAAACACGCGCTTTACAACGTGGCATGGAGGGTCCCATCGAAAACCACCTGATGCATTAACAAGCACCCCGCGGCTTGGTGACAGCAAAAGTACGGATGATAAGCGAATAAATATTGCTTATCATTAACTACACAAACTTGCTATAGGCATTTAAAAAAACAAAGGCGAGTTTGCATGAGGTTGACGAATTTCCAGTAGGTCCAGTCGATTTAAGTCACCTATCGGGTTGCCTAAACCCAAGTTTGATGTACAATGCAACCGCCCATATTCAACGACCAAACGCCAGTCCCAATGCTATAATCATAGCAAATAAGGCTCACCAATTTTGTAAAGGGATAACTTATGCGGGCAGTGATCATACAGATGCAGCACAGACACTAGGACAGCATCAGCGAAGGGAACTCCAAAGCTGCATCGAGGTAGTAGTCAGATGGTAAGAATCTTTGGCAACTCTCGGCTGAGTAGATAAAGAAAGAAAATTCAAGAATTTAGATTGAACTTAACATTACTACCGATCGACCAAAAGGTCAGATTTAATCCGATAAACATGTCATAGGAAAAGAGGAACTTGCATTTCGAACAAAGCAAGAGTCTCGTAACCCCCTTTCCTCCCCTCCCCCAAGGCATCAACGAACAGCACGAACCACGTGGTCAGATACCACCACCTCCAGATCCTCTGCAACCGAACCTATGCCTAACCAATAAGGAAGCAGCAATAGTAGCAGAACCGTCGGTTGTAGTATCCCCTGTTTCAGATGCAGCAAGAACCATCACAACTTCGGTGGTAACCTCGACCCACCAGTTACTAATGGTGTCATTGAACCGTGCCACCTCAAACAAGGAGTGCACAGAAGTGACGATTTAGCGGGTAAGGGCTATTACTGCAAAGAGGAATTTGATGAACTTGACGCATGGTGAGAGAGAGAACGTCAAAAACGCACTGGTTGTGAAACTTTATACCTCGCCTGCGTAAACGCTGAGTGCGACACAGTGGCAGGCGGAGGAGACCGACCTATCCAGGACACCATCAACGATCTCTGGGTTCATGGTCGCGATGGTAGAGCTGCAGCAAGAGGATGAAGTTGGTAGAAGAGTGTAGGTTCAGCAATGGGGTGTGGATCACTACCTTTGTTGCATCGCATCCCTTGTCTGTAGGAAAACTGGTGTCATTGTGAAGCGAAGATGAATGGTTAACAGAGCATGGATGCGTTATGTGAAAGAAGCAACTGAGCAGATGAAAGTTTTTCACAATCAGGTACCAAAGAGTAGTCATAAACCCAAAACCAAGGATAGCAATCATAAACCAACCAAAAAAATAGCATTTGCAAGTTAAGCATCATGGAAGAATCGACATCGGCACAGAAATCCTACCATGCAGATACCCCACTAAACTTAGGCCAAAGGTTGCCTCAGCATTTGCACTTAACTTCCTCACTGCGTGACAGTCGCTACCAACGTCTTTCACCTCAGTCTTGGTGATAGAGAGCATTACCAAATAGACACCAAGAGCACTCCAGATCGCCCATGCCAAACCATTCGGCACTACTTTTCCTGTAAACGTACAAGGCTGAATTTTAGCCCATACTAAGGAGTCGCTCCTAGAACACACAATTCCATTTTCTTTCTAGCGTGCAAGTGACAACTCATGCAGCCATCTTTACCTGAGATTAAAAACCCAGGTCGACCCGCACGACAATCAGTATTCAGAGAGAAGTATCGATTTATTTTATCAACTTGATGTTGACAGTAATTGATGCCCTTTTACAATAACCGCCCTCCTGCCTTCTTTACTCCCAAAGATGAAAAGATTATGAGACGCTAAGAAAAATCAGGNTTGACAGTAATTGATGCCCTTTTACAATAACCGCCCTCCTGCCTTCTTTACTCCCAAAGATGAAAAGATTATGAGACGCTAAGAAAAATCAGGTGCTAATGTTAAGCATGCAATCATCCAGCAAAGACACAAGAGAGAAATGGAAAAAAATCTTGATGTGAAAAACAAGCCATCATGGTCTTGAAGGGGAGACAGTACCACGATCCTACGTGTTGCAGCAGCTCGCGGTTTTGTTAGACTCAAGAAATTCCCACTATCAAAAAAGCGTCTGGGTTGACGAATTAGGTATCACCTTGCAGAAAAGAGGTAATTAATTCACACAACAATGACTTCACCCATCCAAACCGCAACAGGTTCACCACAGCCTAGATGCTTGATTATTCTATCAGCATAGAAAAGCTTGTTTAAAAAATAATTGCACTTGTTTACCAAGAAAGCTCCTTCGCCTATTTCACTACCTTTGTCCAACTGCTATATTTGCAGCCCTTATATTCAGCCAATCATAACAAATCGTCAAGGAACAAACAATGCGGTATCGACGTCGAGCCCATTTGAAAAAATCAGAACCTACTCTGGCTCCTACTGCGCGACGATCATCAAAGCATCGGCTGCATCCACGCCGGAGGGAAGTCGCAAGGAAGGCATCGAGTACTTGACACCTCGAGTTCCACCAAGAAAGTAGCCTTTTCATTGCTCGCCTCCACGTACTTACTTGCTGCAATTAGAACGTGATTCTCCATCCCATGGAAGAAGCGTTGAGTGAGTTGTGTGCTGTCAGATTGGGTGATGGAAAGAGTGCATCCCGCAGAGGAGTCGTCCTCCCTATCCTTCGCAAATGAAGAACGGGAGCTGAAGCCTTTCACGGAAACGAAAAAATTGTTCTCATGCAGAAATGCTCCTATCTCTGTTTTGACGTTGATCAATTGCTGGCGTCGGGGTGAGATTTACCTAGGGTAAAATGAAATTCTTACATAAAAATCTTAAAGGAGGCAACATGGTGGGTATAAGGTACAAATTTGTGTTCCGACATTTTGGTGACAAGGTTATGATGCATTTCCACTAACCTCAACGTTGAGCGATTTTCATCATCACTTGTTTTCTCTACTCCGTGAAAAGACTCAAGAGTTGCATCAGAACCTGTTCGACGCCCTCGATAAAGTCGATCGTCTGCATTCGTTCATCGAAGTCAGCACGGGGTTACTTGTCCACATTTCTCACTCAAGTCAGCAAAGTTTATCTGAACTACACCAAAGGAAAGGAAGCATCATAAAGCGGCGTTTTCTTGTAAGCAAACCTACACATTCAACTGCCAGAATATCTAAAATTCACATTTTTGAATTGGCCAATGAGTTAGAGGCCATCCTACAATTGCTGCATTATTTGCCATTGTATCTGTACATGAAGCATGAGATAAAAATGTCAAGGTTTGCTTACCTCATTTCATGGTTTTCTAAAATAATTGTAACACAACGTTACTTTAGAAACGTCTAGAATGGTTTGACAAATGTAACGCGCAACGAGCAAGAAAAATTTGAACCCTTGTCCTCTGCCTTGACCTAAAAATGACTTAAGTCCACCAAGATTATAAAGCATACTATGCTTCAAAAACACCTGGGCAAAAAGAACGTTGTCTATACCGGCATTTGACTAAAATTTACAAAAGGATTCGAGGACTACACCACAGGCACTACAGAGGTTATAAATGCAGCAAGTCTGAAGTATCACGGCGACACTTCCACGCCAATCTACACTTTTATACATGCAAACCAAACAAAGAGAATTCGTTCACAATAAACAAGTCACATATCCACATTTCTTAAAGCGAACCGCAAGCCAAACCCACCACCGACAATCCAACCCAATCCTAGCCCAGGTTTTCATTTGTGCCGCTAAATAAATTCGGAGGACTTTCTACACACAAAAAGCAAGGATTTGTCATAGGTGTCCCCATTAGGCTCAAGACTTTGACCACTTGCACTCAAGGTGAAATTTACAAGACCAGGAAAAACTGGATGTATATTGACTTATTTCATCAAAATCAATCTTGTTTACCTCCTTGTAAAAGGCTCAATTACTTCCTTTCTTCACTTGCTTTTAACTTTTTTGAAACACGCAAGTGTTGCATAAGAAATGAGCTTAAGACACTAAAGTAAAAAAACACTTAGTTGCAATGACAGCAGTGTTACCAAAATGCGTGCAGAACTAACTTCGGCAGCAACCAAGTGAAAAGGCGTCAAAATAATTAAAACCTTTGGCCAAATAGAAGTTTACAATAAATAATGCAAAACATGGCTGCTACTTATTGTGCAAATATGTCCATTATGTTCGAATGCATCGTTGAATTTAATAGCAATAATGGTGGTGTTTATATGCGCTTTGTAGGTGAGAGGCGGGAACGCAATATACACGTGGTCGAGGACGAGCTCGCTTCCTCACTGGAGCCGGAGAACCAACCCCCGCAGATTGCACTGTTTTATCCAGTGTAGCGGGATCTTCCCGTTCCTCCTCCTCCGTCTTTTCCACCTTGCTATAAGAAGGCCGAGTTCTTCTAGGCATCTCTTTATTTAGGGTAAAAAGGCAGGTGAAACAGTTCAATCTACGGGGGTTGGGTCTCCGGCTCCAGGGAGGAAGCGAGCTCGTCCGTGACCACGTGTATATCGTGTTCCCGTCTCTCACCTACAAAGCGCATATAAACACCACCATTATTACATTAATATTGTCACAGCCCGGTGTACGAGTGCCTTGCAGTTTGTCTGCAGTCTATTACTGCAGAGCCACTAGTTGCTCATCCAAGTCGTCGTGTAGGAGGGTTAAGTGGGTCAGAAAAGGTGATATTTTTGTTTGCGTTGGATGGTTTGCTATTTTTAAGTGGTAGATCTTTACTAATGGGGCGTGCTTTGCAGAGGAGGTTGTAAATCTCCTAAGATCTTGCATTCGCCTCCAATTTCTTTTAAAGAAGTACTTGTTCTTGCGTATATGTACACGGTTATCTAATTGTGCATGCCCTTACTTGCCAGGTTGAGCACAGCGAAAGGGTGAATTTACTGTTGGTTTTTCAAGTATGATGCTTAGTCGCATCCATTTGCATGCTGCAAATTGGTTTAAGTAATTAATCAAGATCGTTCTGCCAGTGTTTCGAATAGTTTTTTACTTTGATGCCGGTAAATTTTGAGAACCGGGGCCTAATTTGATTAATGCAGTTGACAGTGCACCTAGTATTTGGCTTTCCTCCTATTCAAAGCAGCTGGAGACTTTGCATTCGACAAAGGCTTACCTTCCCTTAATGGAGCTTTTGTTATGAGTGTGGATGCATTTTCGGCCATCACAATGCACGAATCTCGCCTTTGCCACTGCTTTGAACATTGCTCAGGCAAGAATGAGTCTCGATTTGTGAATTGTTGTCGCTCCTTTAATGCATTCATAGTTTTGAAGTGCTCGTTTTCGAACAGAATTTTGCTTAGCAAAAGTTGGATTTTCCAAGTTGTTATAATGCCTATGTGGGCAGATTTGATCAAGCTGTTGGAGTCTTTGCTTTCTACCTATACGTTGACCTCTATATCATTGTTTGAAACCTCATTCCTTAGTTGTGTTGACCTTTTTTGCACAGCGTATACGCGAAAACCCAGTGACCAATTAATCGTGTGTTCAGCTTCCATATGAGTAAGCATGAAGTTGTGGCACTTTAGTTTCCTTGTCGCGGATTGTATGAGGCTGTAAAGGGGATGGAAAACGATTGACCTACTATTTTTGGTTTCTTGAAGTTTGGTAAGTTTAACATGCGCAGACGATGTAAAGTATGGTGGAGAAGAGAATGTATATGTTAGAGAAGGTGAGCAGATATGAGGAAGGAAGGAAACCGATGGAAAGTGCAACGCGAAGAAGAAACAGGAACCGACCGGTAATATGTCTTGCTGTGAAACAAAATACTGAGTAAATCTAATCAGGATTCCCCTGCTCACTATTTCTCTTCTTCCATGTTTAGTTTTGTGTTTATTTGATTCATTTGTTTGTTTGTTATGCAACGGTCGTTTATAAGCTGGCGGTGAGGAGCATAGTGCCGAAGAGGTGCACGAATTTAGGCTGCCATGTGTTCGCGATGTAGACTTCTGACCGTTCGATCGAAAGTGTGGTTCTGAGTTGGTTGATTGACTGCAATTTGACTTTCCACAATCAGATGGCAATGCACTTGTGATTTAAGGTCACTGAAATTGCGCAGTTTAGCTATAATTTTCGATGTCATGAATNTTGACTTTCCACAATCAGATGGCAATGCACTTGTGATTTAAGGTTACTGAAATTGCGCAGTTTAGCTATAAGTTTCGATGTCATGAGTTGAGGGAGGTCACTGTCAGAGTGCACTCACCATGGCTTTCAGCGGGTACGGGAATTTGTCGTAGTGACTAGCTGTTGGTATCTGCTTGTTTGGAAGAAGAATAGATCGCCACCTCCACGGCCCAATTGCCTCAGTGGTTGCATGTGGATGGCATTGTGGTACCGAAGACCTATGGGCAGTGGGAGGGGGAGGAGGAGTAGGTACTGACCATATTGGTGTGCGCCAACGTTATTGCACGGAAGTGAAGTAGTCAGTGTCTGATGTTTACTGTTCGGGAGTTGCTTACAAGGAGTGCATGGTCGGTCTGAGGCAGGACGTTAGCTTTGCTGCATGCACGTGATGCAGACAACGGCTGGATAGGCTAGCAGACTCTTTTAAAGTAGTCATTTTAGGGTTGATTGTTGGGTTGAGTGTGATCTTGCGGCTGCTATTTGACTAAAGTTGGAATATTTTGCAAGCAGGCAGCCAGCATTGGGGTCAGGGTTGACTCGGGAAGAGGGGATGCGAGTGCCTTTGATGGCATTGCGTTTGTGATGCGATGCGGGGTCGATACATGAGGTGCCGACTTGCGCTGAAGTACGCTGCAGGCGTGTCTATTCCTACTCATCGGTCATGGGGAGTGGGATGAGGCCTGTCCGCATTGGCTAAGCTGCTGTCGCTCATGTTTCTGCGGCCTTCGAGTGGGGATGATCTACCAATTCACTGGAAGGCGTAGACGAGATCTCACCCAACGGTACGCTGAAATTCACCCATCGACATTCCTTTCTTCCTCTTTTAAGCACTACGGACTTGCGATGGTGACGGACCGACATTTGAAAATCAGTGGAATAATAGACAGTGTAGACTTATCGAGTCGCCTGCGAAGGCGTCAACTTGGTCCTGCGATGTGGATCATGTCGTGGACAACATCGGTGCATTTGGTGTCATTGCAATAGGTTTTGCCCCGTTCGGTACAAACATTGGATAATGACCTGGACGCAAGCTGAAGTGACGATACGAGTGTGGGATTGGTGTTGACATGACAGGAGCGCTTACTGTTAAAGGATATCACAGATTTATCAGGCCGCTAAAAGCTTCTATCGTTGCCGACGGTGGAAATGGCAAAGGGAAATGTGACGTAGAAGCTGACCCATGGGAAGCCATTGAGGCCGCATTGAGCGCCTTTGAACTCGACCTCGTCGTTGACAGCCGTGGCTTTGCGATTATTCGACCCATCGATCCTGTTGAAAGTTTCTTTGCTCAGCGTGAACCAATCATCCACCCTGGGAATAAGCAGTGCGTCTTTGTGCTCGGTGGACTTATAGACTACTAAGTGTGGTGTAATTGACACGCAAGAGCGAAGAGAGTGCTGTGCAATTATGCTGGATAAGTTGAATAAGATGTTACTCTCTTCTTACGACTGTTAATTTTGCTTATTCTTTCTTTTAATCGAGGATGTTCAGGTTCAGTCGCCTTTATCACTATGGTACTAGATGGAACCGATATTAAGTGATGTGGAGTCGTTAGAAGTGTGGTCATACAAAGAGGCTTTGATATGTAAGCATGATTCTCTGTACGATTCATTGTCACCTCCGATAATCGCTTGCCTAATGTTTAAGGCGAAGAGGCGCAAGTTATCGAACCATTTCCACGCGTGGGCAAATTGTTTAACGAGGCGATTTCGATGACACTTACATTTGAGCATTACAGCTAGTTAGATGACTTATTGACCGAGTGTGATTGAGTTATAAGGAGCACGAGAAATGTCCAACATTTTCATGTTTACTTATTGTTTCAGATTCCAACCTATGCAGCTTGTTACATGAAATTGAGCGACTTTGGGGTGTTTGTTTATGTGTGTGTATTCTTTAACGCTCACCCGCCAGTTGACAGTATTGAGTGCATATCCGCTACCTGAGACACGTGTTTGGACTTGCCTTTGTATGCTTCTGATGTGACAGCGGGTCTCGGATTGGATGCTGTATCAAGTTTTAATTATTCTGTCACTATATTTGTCGTGATGCTGCACCGTTGACACGAGTTCGCCTTTCGCTTTCTGGACAGCATTTCCTCCACTGGCCATGGACAGGCGTGATGGAGAGCACATTGTCCAGTCCCATACAGAATTAGCTTACACCGTAGAGGATGAGAGAACTGACAAAGTGGAATATGTAATGCGTCGATAATTCGTTGAATGACGGATTTTGGTGATGGGTCGACTTGTTTGTCTCAGCGTACGTTCGTGAAGTGTGCCGCTGGTATGTCAAATACACTTCTATGTGTTCTGTCTGCGTATGATGTCTCTTATCTTCTTCGGGTAGTGGAAGAGCTGAGAGAACAGTAGTACGTGTGTACAAATTGGCGATGGAGATGTTCTGTTGCGTAGACTCGGCTCATTTGTACGACCAGGTGACGGCTGCAGCATATTTTGTCTCAACAGGTGTTGAAACGTTTTTATTTTGTTGGATCGCAATTTGTCGGCACAGATTATGAGCTTATTTTGAAGTACAGTCTCGATATGCTTCTCCATTCCACTGTTAAGTGTGTCGTAATTTGTCGAAAGATGAAATGCTTCTACTTACCTTCAAGAACGGCTAAAGTAAGTGGAGAATGTGTGACTTGTAGGCGGTTGGGTGGGTAAGTTTGAGAGGTTGAGTTGTGCTTGGGAAATGATGAGATATTTCCAACCACTTTTTTGCAGAGGCATGTACACCAAGGAGGTGGTGAGGCTGAATGCAGCTTGAGCAAACACGTAGTGTCTTTTCTTTCGTGGGGTGGTTCTAAAATGCTGTCATGTTGTTATGCCAGTGTGCGCTACCTTTAAGTAGATGCGACGGCTAGGATTACCATTGGACAACTGCGTGGAGGTTAGTTTGTTAAAACGTTTTAGTAGCATCCGTTTGTGTACATGGAGCCCTTTGTGTCTTCACTTTGCCAAAGGTTGCTTTAGCCCACTGGTCTTCTAACCACCTTGTTGACAGAGCAGTGAAGCGTTCATCTAGTTGTTAATACTGGGCCTTAAGCGTACGTGAAATATGCTTGACGCACATTTGGACTTAAGTAGATGATAGGATTTTCTAATCAGAAACAACTCGAAATGCCTTTCCATGAGGCTGGACTTGCGTAGTGTTCATCAAGACGAAAATGAAGTGAGGTAGGCACTAGTTATACAATTAACAGCTACACTTTAAATTCTACACCTTAACGTTGCTAAAGTAAGTAGTGGATTTTAAGCACAGCAGCTTACATTCGTGACCTAATAATGGTTGGTTTGGGCAAATTAATTATAGAATGTATGCATAGCGTCGCAATTTTGTATGATCTGAAAACACGTAAATAAAGGCTGCTAATCTATTCGTTTTAATTATTCGGAAATCAGTTTGCGCTGTCTTCTAGTTACCTTATGACTTATCGAACTACCACTGCGGATGGGTCAGCAAAGAGGGGCGCGTTGAGAGTGCAAGCCATCAAAATCCTGGCCACTTACCCACCCACCAGCCAATTCAGATGTGACCTGTTCATGATTACTTGCAGTCTTCACTACTCATTGCCTGATTGACACAACCTTGGACCTGAGGTAGTAGAAGTGATTAGCAGAGACAGGATGGCATTTAATCTGCTAACAAAATCACTCTGGGAAAAGAAGACTTTCAGCAAGAGCCACTATAACAAAAATTTTTTTACGGCCAGCAGAAAAACACAAGAGGAGGGTACGTGTGGTGCAGGTTCCGCCTGCGTAAATGACTACTATTATGTTATGGATTGAAGAGAGTGAACGCATATGAAAATTCATTCCACCTTCTGCTATAAAGAAGAAGCTTTGCCTACCACTCGAAATCGCAGCGGCGGAATCCATTTTCACTTTGGAGTTCAGTCTCTAATACAACCGCTTAGTGGGTTTTGAAGGCATGTAATCTCTGAAAAAAGAACAATTGAGATTCTGCTCTGGGTAGGTAGGAGCCTGGTTGCATAGTAGTACAAGCTTTCATCTGAAAATGTGGCATATAGTTTTATGAGAGCAGGTAATAACATTTGTTCGACATCTTACTAACTTGTCCTACTTAGATTTGGATTTCGACCGCACACTGCCTGTGGTCTGAGCATTCACTTTGAAGGGAAATGTAGCGGAGTCACTGTCACCGCCCCTTAGTTTTGTCGTCGGACCCAAGGGAGAACTGCATAGTAACCTGCATCGACTCCTGCCCCAAATATACTTTTCCACTACCGCTCCTACTTACCAACTGGATTTGAGAAAATCAAGCAGGAAAGGCAGAAATGGGGATGGCGATCAAGCCCGTCGTTGATTAGAAAGAGGACATATGCACGCTGCTTCGATGACATCGCTTCAGCGCTTACACTTATATCTTCCTCTGGATTAGCAGACTAATTCTTTTGATTTTGTGTGGCGCGGCAGATGCCACATTAACCGAATCCAAAACACACCGAGACACAGTTCGAGGTCCCGAATTGATTTGGCAAAATAATGGCCAGCCAAATAGTTCTATTGTCAGCCACAAGTGTATCGCGAGCAGAAGGATTAATAATTAAGCACACCTTCTGCCAACTCATCAGGGGCAATTCTACCGCCGAGCATATGGAGAGAACGAAACGTCACATGGACAATCCTTCAGAGACTAATCGACTTATGGACATGTCTTTCGTGCACAAAATAAACGAATGCATTCCTCGTCCAAACAACACATGTGCGTCAACAGGAAGCTCAGGAATTTGATGTTCGATAAACAACATCGCTGTACATACAACATCAAAAGTCAGTGTACCCAACATTGAGTTGCTTACATCATTTCATGACGTTGGCAAAGATTAGGGCATAGTCTTGTCAAAGGATAAACAATGTGAGGAGCAGCAGTTTTAGTGCTTTGTTCGGACTGCCGGTTTTGGTCACTTGGGTGGTCATATTGTACTAGCCGGGCTGGCTGGCCTCCGGGCCATGGCACCAGCCCCCAATCCCTCTGTCCCCAGAATATATGTATTCTGCCCTACTGCTATGCCTTCCTTCACCTTAAAGGAAGTTTCGAGAGGCTAAAATGACAATAAACGCTTCATCATTCCTTTTCTCCTGTAGTGACCTCGTTTATTGCATGTGTGATGGTCACTGCAGTCCTTTTGAAGACAAGCCTATGGTAACCATTTTTAGATATCTTTATTCCTTCTTATCTTTGTCTTTTACCTGGTAAAGACAATATGGTCTTTTCATTGAATAAGGGCATAAAATTTTTAAAGAATAGGCATCTTTTCGATCGCAAATCCGGATAATGACAATGGTAATGGATCAGCTAAGTGCACATTCCTTTGAGTCGATTAATGAAGATTTGAGAAAAAGCCAGCAATTCAACACCATTGTAGGGAATTGGAAGGCATTTGGAGCTAAAGGTGAATTGGAACTGTTAATGAGAGTGCTTAAAAAGAGCCTCTCATATAGCGCCTTACTAACGCAGAAGAATTTACTGTGATTCGCACTTCTCTAAGACACAGGCAAAATCATGTCCCAAAAAGTTTTCTGCACCAAGAAAGTCGTAAAAGACTTACGTTGTCGACTCAAAAGCTTCCATCAATCCCAATGCTTTCACACCTTTTATTGGGAGTGTGCAAGATTGAGCACCTCATTTAGACAACAGATCTCTTCTCACAGAGGCTTTCGATTAGCACAATGGCTCAGAGATTTTAAGAAAATGGAGACGGAGAAGAGAAATGTAATGTATGCCGTTGAATCGATTTTGTTAAGTACGAGGACCTGTGTCTGCATTAGATTTTGTCAGCCTCCACTCAGCTAGTAGGCACGCAAGGGTTACATGGTTTTATTTCTTTTCGGAGTAAATGCCTATAGAATGTGAGCAAATTTACCAGGAAATAGGTATCTTATTTCTGGGTAAACGGTCAGAGTTGCAAATAATAGAGATCCTTCAAGTCATTGTGTGTTCACCATGTGCCAGCTTTAGAATTCACGCTTTTTATATACACATTTGAAGATCGCAAATGGGATAATTTCCCATCTTTATTCAGCAAGACGAAGTTCATTCCTAGCATTTATAGAAACGGACACCAGAATGTACATGTTTGTTTGGATCGGGCACTTGGAGGAACAAGACGACCTGGAAGCGGGATTTTCAAGTTCAGCGGAGATGAGTGTGTTAAGGAAATGGAATGTACGTTGCCATTGACGTAGTTTGGGCCTCTTTCTAACGTGGTGCTGGTATGAGGTTATTAAGCTTCTATTTTATTTAAGGGAAGTCCGACCTCATTTCGGTGAAGGAGGACCTATGCAGCAAACCAGCAAATAGGCGCGCAAGGTTTCCATTGTTTTATTTTCTATCACAGCAAATGTTTTTAAACGCGGCCATCTTTATCAAAAACATACATTTCATGCTAGAAGAACGATCGAAAATGTAGAGCATGCAGATTCCTCATCTCATTGTAATTTCAACGTGTTAGCTTGGTGTTTTGCGCCCCTTCATGCACACGTGAAGATTGCAAATGGGATTTCTTCACATTTTCCTTTCAACAACACGATTTGCGCCTGTAAGATTTGATAATAGGAACATCAGAATGTGGATTTTGTGGAAAGTACAAGCAAACACCAAAGTAGCTTAGGTGGGAGATGAGGCAAAGCAGCACAGAAGACGAAGAATGGAGACAATCAGGTGTTGGCTTAGCGCACTTTACTATATGAACCCACGTAGTCGCCGAAGCAATATTCTCACTACTCCCGTGACTGCTGTTGAAGTGGAAGGAAAAGAGCACTGGATAGACTAAATTCGATGGAAATAATTAGTGCTGGCACCCTCTAATGCGATTAGCTAATTGCCTTAAGACACTTAGCTAACTATTGTGAACGCTTAGTCTTATGGAAATAAAGACTTGTTTGTTGGTAAACAATTAATGCTCCACTTGCTGTCCGCTATGATGTACTTGGTTTAAAACGGTAGGTATGCCAGAACGTCGATGAAGTTGGAAGTTGTCTTAGACATGATGCCATTTGTCATTGAGGAAAACCAAATATTGTTTGTATACAAGGCTTTTTTGTTCGACAGCAAGTTCTGCCATTCGTACTGCTGTCTAGGAGGCGGATTGAAGGCAGCGAATGCGCAATAGCAAGTCAAACTGTCAAGATGTGGAGTGGAAGGAGCAGAACTTTTTGTGCGTGGTTGCTTACCTACACCAACAGCCACGCTGGCTTCCAGATGGCATGTCACTTCAAACCTGAACTCCCTTTTGCGCCAATTTTAGGATGGGTGTAAGCAGTACCGAAGGTCAGCAAGAAGTTTGCAGGGGTTCGACTTTGTCTTCACCAACATTGTCGGTTTAAAGACAAAAGCGGCTTTAAAGAAATTCGCCTTCCATCAGAATAAGTAGCTGCGACTTCCAATAGTACGTGGAGGGTTTTGAATCGCTACTTCTCTCGGTTGTTTGCCATCGGATAAGTTTAAGTGGCGTGTGCTGCAAGGGATGACACAGATGGCGGTTCCGGCAGTTGGGTCTACGCTAAGTGGCAGGCAAGGTTATTGTTTGAGTGGCCAATGGGGTAGTAGTTTGCCGTGAAGCGTTCAGGTAATATGTTAAACTCTTATTTGGAATGCATTTAACTTACAGATAAAGGTAGTTGATTTATAGGGCATAATTCGGCCCTATTTCCGTCACTTGTTTCTTGGTTTGACTTGATGCCAACACAGGGACACGATCTACCCCCGCTGCCGAGATGAACAAATTCAATTTTATTGCAGTGCTATTTGGTATAGACTAATCGGTGCATCTGGGGTGGATATTCTGGGGATGCTCCTAGTGTTTAGGGCTATCTGTCTTGTTGCCTCTTCGAAATATCCTTTGGAATCAGCAGTGTTGTAGGATGTGCCCTAATAAATGCGCCACTTTTGAGGGGTCTATTTAACATTAAATCTATCCACCATTTCATCGGTCTTAACTCATCTCCACAAAAAATGTTTTTTTGCGGTAAGTACCAAGGTTTTCGAATTTTATGTGTTAAGACGTTTAGGAAGATGTGTCTGAAAATATCTCCAGTTTCACAAAATGCACTATGAGAGAAACTATTCTTCAGCTGACAAAAAAACCCCAGTCTAAATTATCCAATCTTTTTAATCATCCATGCACTGAACCTTCTGTCCATCAGTTCTCTATTCAGTGTCCGATCTAATTTTCTGTCTATTCACTTGTGCAAGCCTTCTACATTCTTAGAGGCGTTTAAAGGCAAACGAGTCTGGAAACCGTGGCAATAGAGACGCCCAGTAGTTGGCACATTAGGGGTCTAAATGAGATTACCGGGAGATCAGAGAAGGTCCGGCTTGTAGTGTATACCAGTCAAGATAGTGGCTTTTCTACATATCAACCGGCAGCGTCGACAGCTGAAGCGCAGTTAAAGATACAGGTCCATCGGTGCAGGATAACGAAGTGGTAGTGGTGGGGTTACGGTTGGTGGAGAACTGGCGTCCTCGAACGCACCACTGTAGGCTACGTACGGTTAGGTGTCGGAAAGGCTGAAGACAGCCTAGCGCAAACATATTGCACCAACAGTCGCCAATCGAGCTGCCTCAGTGGTCAAGGAAGTGGAGTTGGTAGAAATGGAGTGGAGCCTTATTCGAGCCCGGACTATCGACACGGGATTGGAGGTGAGAATGGGTGAGTTTCTAGTAATGGCTGCCGTCTTCTGTCCTCTAATCTGATGAGCTTTTATCGCTCTCCTATTTACCATTTCAAATTGCTAAATACTCAGCCAGTTCATATCACTTTATCCTGTGTCTTCATCGTCCATAGCATACAACAAAAGTAGCGTTATTAAAGGCGAACGCAGTAGGTAATTTCGTCCAAAAGGTTAAGAATTTGTCCGAATATCGAGTCAATCTTGCAGAGCACACTTAGTTGTGCAAATTTAGTAATTTTGTGCATTTGGTTAAAATTTGGGCAAAATCGCACTAAGAAATCTCAGTAACGGATTTAGTTAAGCGAAGTAGACCTTGTGCATCACTTTACACTACGAGACCTTGTTGCGATGAACGGAATCTCTCTTCACTCACATTTGAATAGCAGCGAAACCACAGACCGGGTGCCCCACAGCTCCTGCAGCTTGTGGTATCAATCCCAACAGCCACAGCTACGAAGACTTGCTTGGTTCAGAGAATTGTTAATAGCCGCTTGACTGAGCCGGCACTCAAAGAGACTTCGAGCATTGAACCTACTGGCAACCCACTCTGATAATATGAACGACACTGCCAAAATCATTTATCGAACACATACGACCATTTTATAAGGCTATACGTTCTTCGTCGTTTCATTTGCTTCGCCCATTTTCTGGTATCCATACATAATTTGTGGCTTTATTTGTCAATTCAACTACTTGTCGTATCTACTCTTCTGACAATACTGTTGTATTATTCGTGTGTTTTGAGAATGCCTCAAGTTAAGATTTTCTCGATTCAAGATTACAGTGTTTATGTGTGCAGCGTTTCCATTAGTGAGGTACTTTGTTAAAAGGGGTTGATCTGTTCTGGGTATGCACGGCTGTTGCGGACTCAGTCGTCTAGTCCCACGGAAGTGTGAATGCCTTTGTCCCATTTGTAGTCGATGCTAGTTACAGCTGCTGAGCGTGCGTCCAGCTCATCAGCGGATCTGGAACAGTCGATGGGAAATCTTCTGCACTTTTGCAATGTTCTTATCATTATAGGGATTCGTTTCGACCTCCTTTATCAGGGTGGTTTTGTCCTGAAATGGATCAGTTCTTACGTCCGCTTGGTCGTTCTGCTACTGATGGGTTAGTAAGTAGCTAAAAAGAAGGATCCCGTGAAAGGTCTGCTTGAGGACGAGTTCGAATGCTTCCGAAAATGCGTAGAATATTGCTCCTTTAAATTATACGCGTTTGGAGAATTGGTTCACTCTTGACCATGCGCCACATCAAAGAACTCATATTCTACTCGTGGTGGCTAATAGCAGTAAAACAGGCAACAGAAATGATGCCGTTTCGCATTGCCTTTCCACTCCCAATAGAAGGTTTTTAGTTCTCTTTTTGGCCGATTGCATTTTTTGCTATTAAAATGCAAATGGGTGTAGCGATTGAGTGACTGATAAATTTGACAAACCATATCTTATTTTTTAGCCGATTTTATTTCAACTTTGCACCATGATGCCACATGGCGGTTGAATGGGAAGATCGTTTTAGAAATGGCAAAAGCAAAGTTTTTAAAACCGAACCTAACTCAGAAGTGAGCACCTGTTCTTAAGCAGAATTACCAGAGTGAATTCTGGTCATCGCACCGAGTTGATTTGTGCTCTGGCCATGAGTCCCGTTAAAGTTCGCTCACTGACGAGCATAAAAATCGATTTGACGGCAGTGGTTCAGAAGAACACCCTGCGCCAACGCTTTATTGCTCTCTTTTCAATCTCGATTTATAAATCTTATGAAGGTATCTAAATCGGCCTTTTAACTGCTATAGGCTAAATTATGCTAGCAATGCAAACTCAGCGGGGGGTTGTAGCAAGCCGTTATACGCACTCAGTCACAAGAATTGTAAAGTGAGCGTGTTTTGTCATTGTGACATTATTGGCCGGTTGACGGGAATAGATTGGGTTGCATTGATCCAGGCATGTGGATGATCGGTACCCAAAATCAAGCGATCGACATTACATTTTTGCCTTTTGCATCAGACACTAGGTAGGGGAAACAGTAAGTGTTTGCCCCCACCTACCAACGCCACACATGCTTGAAACCGACATTTGAGTTCTTGTGTGGTCTTCAAAACCTTTGTCTGTCCCAACAAAACCCCTGCGCATGCACTTGTAAACATCAAAAGGCTCATGTAATATAGCGACGGAGTGGTATGTGAAAATGTGGCATCTTTAACTACCATGTGGTTGATATTACAAATAATAACTATCCTCATTCCATTCCGTTTTATTTACTCGCCATTCTCGCATTTTAATTAAGAGGAGAAAAAACTTACCTCATGGTTGAGAAGAACGCAAGGCGCTGAGGTCATGGAATGTGGAGGAGACTCCAACATAATTCTGTTAGCAAAATCACACTTTGCCAATGATCAGGTGGCCTGTGCGATGACTATTCCTCCTTATGTGTTCTTACGTTCAGCCAAGAATACTGACCGCTGCCACCAAGTCGTAATATTAAGTGGGCCAGCAGTGTCACGAGGCCCATTGTGCATAAGGTTTGACAAAGGGTTCTTGATGACTTTACGTGTAGTTGCAGCAACTTGCCACATGAAGAATGTAGGTTCTCCGATTGGCAGAGCAAATGGAGAATTAACACACTGCTAGAAAGAGGTAAACAGAATAAACCCAACCCGTTTCCAAGCAACCAGATATGCCTCACTGATGCCCGAGTATCAGACCATAGATCCATTTTTTCCTATTTGTCACTTCTTTTTAGTGCTACAGTGGATGGCAACTCTCTGCTGTTGCAGCCAATATTCTTGCACTCCACTGAACTGCATCGATGCAACTTGTGTGTGTTACTCGATTTGGCAAGTCGGAATCAATTATTCTGCATCTAAGCTAAGGCCAATTTAACGCGATGCATTGCGTTAGCTAGGCAGACGTGATTTTAAATTGTTCTTCTGACCGAAACCAAGTGTTTTCATCACAAAATAGTCTTAAAGTGAGGTCATTAGTGGGAAGGGTAGGAATGTGTTCCTCGCGCTTTTACCCTCGAAGCAAAGCCAATCTTCCCCAATTTTTGCAATGCATGGACCACTGTCACCAAAAAATCATGCCAAACTCAATGACATTGGAATTTTATGTCCACGCAATTATACAGGAGTAAACTCAACATCTGGTCCCTTCATATCTAGTTATTGGAAGCATATCGAATTAAGTCTCCCTTACCGCTATTGCTCACCGATGGTAAAGTGACAGGGTAAGATGAAGAAAACTAGAGAAGTGGATCTCAGCTAAGCGCTTAATGCATGCACCAAATTGTGGCAGTAAAGCAGTCGAACATCCCGCAACTCCCTTTGTAAATTAAGGCCAGCAGTCGAATTGCGATTTATTTCATCAGGAAAACAGTCATGAAATATGCTCAGTAAGTTATATTTTATGCAAGAATTCCGTTTAGTAAGAGTTTACATCAATGCAAACTCACTTCGTCGCATGTGCAATGGAATGGTGGTAAACGAACGATTTTCTGCTGCTGAAGCCACCTCAAATTTCGGTAAGGTTTGGAAAACTTTTCTCGCTATCATTGGTACTGTCGAAGATCGCACCATCGATAAAGTTTAAAATCTATCTACTAGAAAGAATTAATTAAATGTTCGGCTTTTATTGAAGCAAATACATACAAAGTGAAGCAAATGCTTACCTGGTGAAACGTCACCCCTTCTAGAAATTAGTCTATGCGATAACCCGTTAATAGGATCAATAAAGCAGCTGCCATGGGTTATTGACAAGCACAGGTTGCTTTTCATTCAACTAGTGAGCATGGGCGACAGCAAACAGAAGAGACAATGTTGAAAAAATGAAGCAAAGACGTGAATGTGTTGTCTAAAGTCCAACAGCACTAACAAAGGGCAGCACGACAACAGAGCCGATGCATCCACATGCCCTGACCACAGCTGAGGTCCGCTTTCTTGCAATTATTAAACCGATTGAACCTTAATTTTAAAGGCTGTAACTGGAAGCAATGTAATTCTTCGTGGTCTCCTAAGTGTCTAAAATACTCCTCAAAGTGACAAGATGTATCTTTGTAACAATTCGCCTCCATTTTATCACGACTAGGTCAAAGGTCATTATCGACATTGGCTGTACTTCTGCGAAGTAGTAAACAATTAGCTATCCTATGCTCACCATCTTCGTTGTTCTGCTGTTTGCGTGGAATGGTTTTTTGGTGTTTGAGGCTAGGGAATGAAAGAAGAGAAGGAATTTACCTACAGTCACACTAGAGTTTCGATCTGAGTCACCACCTGTTTAAATGTTACTTCGGTGCACCATGATGCAAAAGGAATTTTAAGCATATAACATTGGACTTTGAGTCTTAAAGGCTTTAGCAATTAGGTAAAGGAACTTGTTGCGCTCTTACGTTGTAAGAAAAAGCTTGCCCGCTCGAGAGCATATCATTTACCCAAAAGCATCCCTAGCAGTGAAGCAGCAACTGACATTTACGGTGTAAAGGTGTTTTTGTATGAGACTGCTGCATTTACTGCAGTAAATGCCACGTTTAAAACCGCCTCTGATCACTAGGTGCAGGACTTGACAGGCAGATGTCATTTTCTTAACAATCGGAGAGTAAGACGTGAGTTCAGGGTCTGGCATTTGCGCACAAATTGTTGTGTTCATAAGTGACATCAAAATCCTAGCTGAAAATAAAGATTGCGGGGCAAACAGGCGGATCAAAGACATCCTTAATGAAAATAAATTTTGAGTTCCCTAAAACAATAGCTTGCAGCNGGCTGTAACTGGAAGCAATGTAATTCTTCGTGGTCTCCTAAGTGTCTAAAATACTCCTCAAAGTGACAAAATGTGTCTTTGTAATAATTCGCCTCCATTTTATCACGACTAGGTCAAAGGTCATTATCGACATTGGCTGTACTTCTGCGAAGTAGTAAACAATTAGCTATCCTATGCTCACCATCTTCGTTGTTCTGCTGTTTGCGTGGAATGGTTTTTTGGTGTTTGGGGCTAGGGAATGAAAGAAGAGAAGGAATTTACCTACAGTCACACTAGAGTTTCGATCTGAGTCACCACCTGTTTAAATGTTACTTCGGTGCACCATGATGCAAAAGGAATTTTAAGCATATAACATTGGACTTTGAGTCTTAAAGGCTTTAGCAATTAGGTAAAGGAACTTGTTGCGCTCTTACGTTGTAAGAAAGAGCTTGCCCGCTCGAGAGCATATCATTTACCCAAAAGCATCCCTAGCAGTGAAGCAGCAACTGACATTTACGGTGTCAAGATGTTTTTGTGTGAGACTGCTGCATTTACTGCAGTAAATGCCACGTTTAAAACCGCCTCCGATCACTAGGTGCAGGACTTGACAGGCAGATGCCATTTTCTTAACAATCGGAGAGTAAGACGTGAGTTCAGGGTCTGGCATTTGCGCACAAATTGTTGTGTTCATAAGTGACATCAAAATCCTAGCTGAAAATAAAGATTGCGGGGCAAACAGGCGGACCAAAGACATCCCTAATGAAAATAAATTTTGAGTTTCCCAAAACAATAGCTTGCAACGCTTCGCTACGTTATGATGCTTTGTAGATTAAAAAGGGAGCATTTACACTTTGCTACCAACAAGCGACAAAGTTTTGGTCCAAGAATACAACTGTATGGTCAGGCGAAATAACCAGCGTGCTGAAAATCCCTCCTTAGTAAAGAGTTAGTCAACCTTTGTAGAGAAGACTAAAATTCAACAGCTTTATAGTTGAGATACATTAAGAGAAAGCAAGCATTTGTAGCGCAGTGAATTTTAACCAAATGCCTGCATTGCCAAAATTTTGGTCAAACACACGACGACTGCTCCTCTGCTTTTTGATCAAATGCAATGCTGAAGACAGATCCAGGAGATCATTTTGCTCACTCGTTGGATTCATTTCAGGCTCTCTTACAAGGTCTCGCACAGCTCTCCTTTCTCGCTACAAAAATGGACGCTTATAGATGCACAACGTGTCTTGCTTCATTCAGAAGCATCACCTTTTGCCTTGCACACATGGTTCAAGAGCATCACGGTAGGCGCGTTTCGTTTTGAATACGCTTCATGCTTATACATTTTCGCGCATGTAAACACACACATAAGCAAAGTTGCATCTGTATGCATTTAATCTTGTTTATGCATTGGACGAAACAACTCTTGCTTTAAAACAAATAGCAATGGAACGCGCATAAAACGATCGAATCAACGGAATCATGTCGCGATTATAGCAGTTTATTTTGCATATGATTGACGCATTTTAGTGGCCTTGGATTTGCATTGTCCGATTTGTTCAGCTTCTCAGAGAACCCTCGGGCTGCTCTTGTGGCATCAAAAAGGTGAGCGCATTCATAAGTCCCTCCATTATCAATTTCCTGCTCCCTTATACCTTGAAAAACTTTTTAAACCTCAAATAGCTACAAACCACAATCTGTGCAGTCTGTGCTCCAATCCGCTCGCAAACTTTGCCTCACTCCTCTGTCATTTCATTGGCACACATATTAGTAAGTATGCGCCTATCAATCCCCGTTAAAATCCAGCCCGTGCCCCTCTCCTCAAACACCGCTTTAGCTTTTACGCAAGTCTCTCCTAAATTTACACCTCATTTTATAATGTTTTAGCCCAAATAACAGCAGATTTGGAAATGCTCTTCTACTGTACAGAATGCTTTGCAGAACACCCGACGTTAGAGGAGATGTTAGATCATATGCATTCGCAACATTTCTGTAAGTATTCCTTCGCCCATCAGGGTTATTTTGCGATGAGTGCCTAGTAAAATGCCTTGATGCTCTCCGTTTTTAGCTGTTTGGTCCGAAATATTTAGTGGAGTTCAAATACACACTGTTGCGTAAGCAAACTTTGTAAGTTTTAATGATTACATTAAGGCATTGTTTTTACGTAAAACTGATAACCTAGTAAGGCAAGAGCATTCGTTGCGCAGAGAATGCAGGCTTGAATCGCAGAAAGTCTGATGTGAGACAATCTGACCGTGTGAAATTATTTGAGCGATGCTTTGTGAATATGGTGAGGCAGATATTGCATTACATTGCATTCCGCCACGTCGCGTCGGTGGTTTGAATAGTTCAGACGTTGGCAGAGTAACATCACATGGTCGACAGATGAGCGAGCATTACGCACGGATATACAGGTGCAACGAACTAAAGTTATTTTTTTACGTTGTAGTGTTCTCCATTGTGCTGCCTTAACCCACCTTCTGCTAATGTACACTCATTTTTGTGCTTTGCAAGCATACATGCGTTCAACATGAGACTAAAATGTTGCAGTTACCGCTGTCTTTAAACCTGATCACTGCAAGGTAGACGTCCACCAAAGTGCTAAAGTTGGGGCAAAGTTACGGAATCGTACAATGCATTGGGAAGAATGCAGCGTGGAGAACAGGGATAAAGTTGGTGAAAATGGCACACCGTCACACGATAGAACTCTACATTGCAATTAATAGTCAACCCCTCCCACCATACCTAAACCATCTTAACCAAGGCTTTTTGTCAAAAGTAATGACATATCATTTTGACGTGAAGAAAATTGCTGTAGACTCACAAATAGCTTTGGGTGCTAGTTGCTAAGGGCAGTTAAGTTGAGGGTTTTATCCACTACTCTAACACAGCAAGAGTAGAGTAGCGTATTTAATTGTAATTTAGTCTGGAAGGTAAAGATGTCCCAACCGTTTCACGCATGCACTAGAGAAGTGGCATTGACATGAAAGCTAGCACAAGTGCAAAGCTGCTGCTCTTGGCAATCAGTCCAAGAATAGTCACTTTTGCGAACAGCATTCGACTTACCACCCAACCTGACAGCCGGCTAATTGCAAAGTCCAATCAAAGGATCCACCTCGACCGCGAGATATGTTCGGTCTTGTATGCATTGATGCAAGCACTTCGTCTCATGTGCTATAAAACAGTGCTTACCGTACACTTACGTGCTTTAAAACTCAGTGCAGCACTTCAGCAAAGCAGGAGAAACCCAAAGCCGTCTCTTCCTATCCTTCTTGCATTTTTTAAAGCAACTACTTCAGAGCTACTTGAAACTCAGATTAGTGAAAAGGGTTTGCACAGTATACAGCCTTTGCCGATGTTAGAACGTGCCGGATGTAGAAGTGGGTGTTTAAAGAGTAGAGTGACAAACAATGCATCTGATCTCTGCAACGTCCATTTTTTGCTATCAGCAATGCTGCTGTGGAGATTTGCATTTCTGTTGGTTAGTAAACGCGAGCAACGCTGATTGGAGGAGGAAGCCTTGGAAGAAGCGAAGGCGAGATTGGATAAGGAGATGAGGATGTTCACATCGACTTTCTCCGATGTATGTCACGCTATTGACTGGCGTTGTAATTTTAAGAGATACTTAGCACCTGGTAGCCAATATCCTAATCTCTAACACAAATCAGATGCATTTTTGTGCCTGAAATATGAAGAAGATCTTCTTCTAAAATCATTGACAAAAGATGGTAGCTTTGATTGGCTAGATCGTTTTATGTATGCAAAAACGTTCCACAAACGCCGTCACCGGATTTAAAACTTTCTTGCGAAGATGTAAGGCTTTAAAGGCCTAACATGTTCCTGACATAAGGAGTTATTTCTCTTCAGCATTCAGGAAACTTCAGCTTATTACCGTTTGAAAATTTGCTAAAATTTTGGCTCCCGGCCAGTATTAATAAGATTTAAAAGACTGTCAGCAAAGATGTCAAAATATCGTTTCATTTTTCGCAGCAATTTGACGCGTAATAATTTCTGACAAGTCCACGCTCTAATTCAGCTAAAATTATGGCACTTTTAGCATTAAACACCTTCCTGATTTAGAAAGTCTCCACATATGTGTGCTGACACTTTTTTCACTACTCTGGTAATGGCATTTCGAGAACAAGGACCTTAGGAGTTTTCCACTCCGATAAACCTTAATATTGGGGTCTTGATGGATGCATTTAGGTATTCACGCATATCGACTTTTGAGTAAAGCTAATGAAGTCATTTTAAAGCCTTGATATCGCTTGACTTCGTTTCATTCCTTTAACGGCCTTTACAGATTGTAATCTTCTGTGGGCCAACTGTTCAGCTAGAGATGTGGATTTTCAAATTTACTTCGAATTTCAACAGTTCTTGTGCCTATTCCTTTTGCNTTCAAATTTACTTCGAATTTCAACAGTTTTTGTGCCTATTCCTTTTGCCGTGACGCTCAACCTTTTAAAACTTGTTCACCTGTTAGTTGAGCGCATTCTGTCACTGTAGTCACAAACCAGACATAAAGTCAGAGGGAGCTCTGCAAGGTCACAAATGTTGGAACAGTTGACGACTTTTGTAACGCAACGTGCTCATGGCTATCTACACTGCGCAAGAGACAGCAATATTTTGGATCTGAGACGATGCAGCTTGGAGAATGACCCATCGAAAGCCGATTATTCTTATTATTTTTGTCCGAAAATGCCTCTTAACTGTGTCCACTTGAAAATCGCATTAATTGCCTAGCACCATTTGTTTAAGAGTTTGCTCAGATCTACATAAGCGTTACGAAAACTCAGAATAAGTCATTTGTCACCAAAGTGGTGTACGATGACACTGATCATTGCGTTATTATTATTCTTATTATTTTTATCCGAAAATGCCCCCCAACTGTGTCCACTTGAAAATCGCATTAATTGCCTAGCACCATTTGTTTAAGAGTTTGCTCAGATCTACATAAGCGTTACGAAAACTCAGAATAAGTCATTTATCACCAAAGTGGTGTACGATCAAACCATAGATTTTGAGGTTGATGAGGTCATCAGTTTGTGTTGATGCTGCAAAGCATTCGCTACAGAAAAAGCCACTGGAAATGAGCCCAATGGTTTATGCGAATGGAAACCTAGCATCTTGTGCATCACACACTCAATTGGGAAAAATGCAGCAAAAGGGCGAATGCACTTTCCAACTTCACACTTAATGATGATAACAAGCTAAACATTAGAGCATTGTGTCTGACACAGAGTTTAGTCAAAAGTCGGTGAGTTGCGACTTAGGCAACTACCTAATGGTATACATGGAAACCTAGTTTCTCTTCTCCGAACGCTTGCAAAAGAGGGCACTGAAGTCAACAATTATCACATCACTGCAGTGAGATCAGAAAGCTTTTTCGCCACTGTGCGCAGCTGCTTTTTGGTAGATGGCTTTGGTTGTCTGAAACAACCAACACTTCTGTCAGGTCAGTTATTTGTGTCACATTCTGGTACAGATACAGGCTGCAAGCGCAAGCATAACTGTTACGAATCAGTGTGCCACGACTTAGGGCACAATGTCGATTCGCAGAACAAATGTCTATAATGAGGAAGGAAATAGACCTCTTGATAAGTGAGGCGGCTACGGTGGATACTAAGACTGCCTGAGCAAATGAGTTAGGGAGTAAATGAATAAGCAGAGAAAATGTTGGTTTGAAGCCTACCACCTGATGAGCCAGAGAATGAAATAAATTCAAACAAAAGGAGCATTTGGCAAACAGGATATCAGCTGCGGTTAATCCAAGGTCGAAGCCCGATGTAGCAGTTGCAGAAAGGAATGCTTAGTGCGGTGGCAAATAATATATGTCTGCCGTAGAATTCTGTCACAATGACCCGGTCATTGCGTTGTTTATAATGATGACGCCAATTGAAGCTGATAAGTTGGATCAGCTCAATCCATGCTCACAAAGCCAAAAATGCAAAAAATCATTATTTTTCCCACTAGACAAGGACGGATGTCAGTTAGCCGATTCTGCAAGAAGTTAAAAGTGGAGAATTGCATGTCTCTCGTCCCATTTATTTAAGCCTGTTTTATTGAGAACAGTCATGAGAGGATAGATGCGAGACCTTGCTTCAAAAGTCGAAAGCCATTCAAGCTTAGCAGCCTAGAGCAAAAATAAGGCATCGCATTGAATCCATTCGCTCAACAATTTTAATGCCATTGCAGATTAGGTAAAATGAGGCACACAAAAGGCCATTTTGATCCATATAATATCTGGTTAACAACCGAAGAGAGTCCGTGCTTTGCAAGAGGAAATATTATAATTTGGTGTAATCTATTCACTGATAATGACCCTTTAACCTCATATGTAACAAAAACGCCTGTTTTGAATGCATCCTTATCTGATGAGCCCAAAGCTCTCACATTATAACATTGGATTTTGCAGCGTTTATAACTCCTGTGCAATATTTTGTGCACGATTCTGAGAGGAGGATCGTAACCAAAGGCAGTAATCATAACACAAGCACTCTGTGCCTGGTCTTTGCGATGGCTCTATGTCCTATTTGGAGTGCCATGGGTATCAAATGTACTGCTGTCGTTTATGAGAGATGTCGTCGATTGTAAGAAGGCAATGCAATTTCCCTACTCAGGTGTTTTAACGGGCAGACAGATAACCATCTTTTGCAATACTCGATCAATTTTACGCTAAATGAGCGACTGATGGCTCATTCTATCCAAGCATAAATTGCTTAGTTCAAATCATCTTGATACAAGTTAAGCCAACGTCTATTGTACCGTGTACCAACAATCCATCCTATCTGCTAGCTATTCCCGAAAAAAGCATTGGGTTAACAGATGAATCCCATTATTTGAGGCAAACAGCAAGCATTGTGACGCAGCTTACCGATCAACCCACCTGCCAGAGCATCATTACATCAAATCTCGGCTAGCGATAAAATGAGTCGATTTCGTAGGCAATTCCTGGATATGCTGCTATTAGTGTGCAACTGCTTTTGTTCGTTTTCCATTTACCTCGCCTCAAATATCGACAATCAGTGAGAGTGAGAAGGGAAAAATTAATAGAAGACATCGCACTTTGCTGAAAACCAAAACAACAGGCGAAATTTTATACAACTCCTTCAAAGGCGACACTTGGCCTATTTGAATGTGAATATCTACTTCTCACTTTTTGAAACTGGCTTATTTGGCACTTGTATTCTGTTGAGAGTTGTCTTCGGCGTCCCATTGGCAAACCCCTCCCATCAGCCATCACTACGTAGTCAGTGTCAACCGTGTTAGCCATCAAGGTTCTGTGCAGCTGGGGCGCTTCATGTGATAAAATTTGTGAAAGGAAAGATCAAGAAAACTAAGCCAGACCTGGATAGACAACAAAGCCAAGACTTCAAATGTCTGACACTTTCTCTTAACAAACCTTGAATGATCGCGAGGAGGATGCTAATGACAAAGAAGAAGAATGACATGTCAAACAGGATCCGTAGCGCTTCATGTGCGTCTCCATCAGGTGGTTCAGTCTCATCTCCAATCTTACGACCCGCTCGCAGACCCATGTGAAGGTGGATGACGAAACACTAGAGGGGAAGCAAAGGGAGAGAACGAATAGCGTTTGCCACGTCGGGAGAAAGAGGAAATGAGGGGGATGATGGAGAAATTGCTCACACTAGGTTGAGCACAAATGAAGTCAAAATGACCGCCAACACGAGGTGAAACAGGCGAAGGCTGGTTACGTTAACGCTCATCCAAATCAGAGATTCATCGATATGTCTAGAAGGGTAAAAGTAGTAGACAGGCCCTCAATCGCTTTCAAGCCGCGTTTCCTCGCTGTAGGACCCTCAGACTTGGCATTTCTTCCTATTAGCAGCCACTGGCGAACCAAATTTAAAGGATGTTAGGTGACTCGGCACGAGTCCGCCAGGCTCATGGACCGAAGTCTGCCTCGCTCAATCAATGGAAGTATCAATCTCACTCCCTGACCACCGCTGTTGCGCTCCAAATGCTGAAGCCTCAGGCTCAGACATTTTATATGAACTGGCTCCCTAATCACATGGCCCGCAATTCCATCAGCTTTGTACCTCAAGAACATTCAAACCCATGTCGGTCAAAGCCACACCCGCATGGCTGGATTCGCATTACCACGTAATGACCCAGTCACGTCGGGAATGGTAAACGAGTTTTGAGTAAAAAACTAGCGTTAGCCTTAGGTCGTCATCTGCTACACTCACACATCTGTGGATGTGGCGCGACGGGCTCTGATATGGCACCACGTGGTCATTGCACCTGGGTGGTAGGTGCAAAAACACGGATGCGCTCGCAACCACCATTTCCAAATGAACAAAGGCCAAAAGATCGCGGCTTCCGTTACATAAGACTGACAAAGCAAAGCATAGCTGGATTGTAATCTCGTGAACAGGTATACTGGGAAGCTGCAACATGCCTTAACCAACTATGATTCTTTTAAACTGCAAGTTGAAGGTTTAAAAGAGCTCTTCTCTTAAACGAATTCGTCTATGCCAATGACTACTTAAATGAAAGAAGGCTACCCAACGTTGGTTGCTAAGGCTGTAGAGAATGTACATCCACAGTGGATTAGTGAAAATAGTTTGGTTTCAGTATTAGTTACATCTTGAAATGATTAAGCCCAATGGTCAGTCCAAAATACGCCTCAAAACAGTTGGGATCTCACCAAACTAGTCACGTTTACATGATGGAGGGGTCGGTGAAACAGGATGTTAGACACGACCTACACCAGGCCACAACGCGATGCACCAAGCTACCAGAATGCAATTAAGTGTAACCTACCTGTTTTCCGTTGTATGTAACCGATTGTACAATGGTGGTCAGTGTTTTGAATGAAACAGCCACATCCATCAGGTGGCATGAAAAGAAGAAGTAGTTTACATTTCTTGGCAGAGAAACAATAAAATAGATTACTAGGCACAGAAACGACTAAATAGATAAAAAATGTGTGAGCATTGTCTTCCTTGCGTAGACTGATCTTGGAATCACCGGAGACCTACATCATCTGTGAAGATGACAACCCCTTCCAAAGCGGGTATTGTAGATCCATCTCCTGAAGCCACGTTAAATAGAACCAGCTGTTCGAGACCTCCTCAGAGTGTCCGTTGCTACTGCCAATCTTCATTCTAAGAAGTCGCTTTATCTGCTGTTGGTCGTACCGCTCTCAATGCTTTTCGAGGACTATCTTCTTAACGAACTATTCCCAGTACATGTGGGGAAGCTGGGAGCGGGAAGTATTAGTTTGTTTAGCTGTTTAGCTATCCAAATGCCTTCGAATTCAAGCATTCGAGATATTTCCTCCCCCCGTTCGAATATAACGAGGGAACTTAGCAACAAAGAGATGGAGCCAGTGAAGTTGGAGAATTCGACGGTTGAGAAATCGATTGTTGGATTACTCGTCTTCAAGAAGTGGTAAGCAAAAGGCATGCTCATGGAGAGGACCGAGTGAGCAATAGCGATTAGCTTGAGCAATGGACCCAAATACGAGGCTGACTCAGCCAAAACAATCCACTCCTCTTCCTCCTCTAGTCCCACGTCGATTTCCGTGTCTTGAAGGAGTCCGCGATGCTGGAGATGGCGTCAGTGAGTAATGTGACAAATGAAGTGCCAATTGCAACCTCCTCTGCCGCCCCTCCTGCACCGGGTCCTCGTTTTTCAGTCTAGTGGTGAAAACCCCAGTTAGTAAAACTTTGAATAAGAATGGCTTGTAGTGTGGAAAAGGGAACTGGAATTCACCCTGTAGAAGAGGAGGAGGAGGAGGAAGTTGATTATGAGGGCAAGGATAGGAGCACCCAACGTGAACCGATAAAAGTTGCGCGCTAAAATCGAGATAAGGAAAGTGGAGATTGGAATGGACTTCTGTTCCACGACTGTGGGCTTCTGCATGCTCTCTCGCTTCAGTGTTTGAGGACTTAGCCCAACAGCAAGGGCGAGTAGTACGCGGAACTCATGGCTGCTGAAAAGCGCATGCCTGTAGTTGCCTACCGATTAAAATTTAAAGAGAATTCACTTCAATGACAAAAACGTTATAAAAATGACTTTTACAACTCAAGTGAATGGCACACGTGATACCAAACTTAAGGCACTACTTTAAGGAGGACAGGATCAGGACATCTCTAGCGCCAGTTATGTAAGCCTACAGTCTCATCGGATGGTCAATGTTAATATAAAGCTGCATAAAAAGCAAAGCTTCACAGCCGTATCGATTCTCGACCTGCTACTGAAATTGTAAATAAGTATACTGAAAATTATGATTATCAAGAGAGTGAAGGACACCGAAGACACGAGCACATGCGGTGATTCTAAATTGTAAGGTTAGCAAAAGTTATCTTTGCATGGCAAGAAATTTGACCAAATGAGAGGGATACATATCGAAAGTATTCAACAGTCAACATGATGGGATAGAAAAGCCCTGCTTTAGCACACTCGAATAGCTATGATGTCGACTTCCACCTCATGCTGAAAATGGGCTAGAAGGTAAAGTCTGTGAGCAGTTCGCCCAATTAGATGCGAGAACGTCTAGCAACGACAACTTTAGCTAACTGAAATGCAGCTAGGGAAGTGGGGGAGGAAGGGACACGAAAACACACAAAATAGCTAAGCGAATGCTTAAAATGGAAAAAATGAAGATAAGTGGCAAATAAAAGCAGCGGAATTACCAGCGCGTTTGAGCTCTACACATAGGCAGGAGTAAGTAAAGGAGAAATGAATAATCCCCGATTGGAGAATGACCCTCTTCACTACTTCGGTAGTGCATTTAACTAGCAGATAAGTCAACCGTCAAGGCATAAAATTTTGCTTAAAAATAAGTAGTAATGACTTGTAGGGAAAGGTGAGGTCAGCCTGTGTCCTGGGCTCAGCAATGTCGGTAAGGTGTTTTGTACAGAAACGTCAACTCCTCCATGGCGTTTGAATTTCAAGTGTTAATTTCTGGTTGGTTTTCGGTTATTGTCCATGGACTTGAAGTTTTAGACCATTTTTCGATGTCTTATTGTGAAATTTTTCACTTACCTACCTGCCTATTTTCCTTAATGTTTCGGTGTCCCATGAATTACCATTTTAATTTTGCCGTAACCCTCATATCACCTCCAGACCCTTGCTGTGGTACCATCATCACGAGGTCGTCGACAATCGCTTCGCCATCTCTGCGTCCCTTACCTGTTGCAGCATCGCACAAAATGGCCGCGCAGCTGACGAAACCTACATGGATGCGTACAACTGCTGCGTCTTCAGGCGCGCATTTCTCTGTGGGTCTGTTCTACTCTTTCCTCACCGCATTGATGACATCCACTTGCTAACGTAGTACCTCTTGCTTTCTGGTGCGGGTGACACGAGTCGAAAACGCCTTTGAGTGGTCGATCAAGACTGCTGCGGTTGATGGTTCTGCTACCGTTGCTGCTCTCTCGTGCCTGTGGACGATGTTACCAGTTGTGTGACACGGTCCGGTTGCGTGATATCGAAAGCTCCGACGCTGGATGTGGCAGAGCCGAGTCAGCATATAAAGATGGCAAAATTTGGCGTACAAGTGGTTCTTGCTGCTCATTGATGCCTTGAAGAAGGGAACGGGGAGGAGTTTGAGACCCTCCGCTTGTCCGAACTGCGAGTATTCTCTTTCCTGCTACACATGTTGGTCGAATTACTTTCAATCATCATTTTCCTTATTTTTTTTTTAATTTAGCCGAAGTGCATTAAAAGTTCTTAGTAGTTGGCCGTTACTTAGATATGGCTTCAAATTTCCCTTTGTTAATGCTATGAATTTATCTCAGGGTTCGGAGATGTACTTGGGAGACCACCTCTTGGTATGTCACCTTTTTGCATTAATGATTTTTGTTTGCCATGGTTTCGTGCCATCAAGACAGCTGTCTGAAGGTTTATTGGGCGACACGATATTTTGCATCGAGGTCGTGTTTGGCCAACCCAACTGAGTAGTTTGACAGAATTTCTTATCTAGCCCTCGCATCTCGCAATTAAACAATTCTTAGTGGCAGTCGTTGCTAATTTACGCCGTAGCTACGCTAAGGTCTGTTGTTGGAAATTTGAGAATTCAGTTTGTCTACCATATGCCAGATGTCTTTGACGGATTTAAAATGTTAAACTCCATTAACGTCACCCCAGCTATTACTTGTATATTTGGTGCTGCCAACTTGCATGAGCTTGAGAATGCATCAGATAACCAAATGATTTTGTGCGATTGCAGATATAGTTGGTTCCAGTTACTTATTAAGGCTTGTAGAATGTCTGCGCCAATATCAATGTCGCAAACTCCACTGGTCTCGGTTTGAATCCCCAAACCTGTTGGTTAAAATTAATGTGTTTTGAGCTTGCCTACTCCACAGGTGGGATTGTTTCGGTTCTAGGGTGAAGTGGTCGCCAGCTTTAGTGAATTTTTGTTTCATTTCCCGAAAAGGCGAGGTAATTAGCAGTAAAATGCATTGCTTATAATTAAAGCTTTAAAGAGTTTGTGGTGATCCTGCGTCGCCCAGAAGACATTACATTTGAGAAGGCTTTTGTTTCGAATAACAAAGACTTACTTATCTGGTTTGGCTGATGCTACAGAAGATCACCGTGTCAGGAGGGACTAAGAGCGATGTCTAAATTGAGTGATGGTGGGACGACTGGTTCACCCCTACATTGGCATTGGAGGAGCTGTCATGGTAGAGACTGGGCATATGGGTGCAACCCAGATGTCATTGATCATCAGGTGACAGGCAGCAGAAGTAGTAGACCACGAGCTGTTTTACACTTCTTCCGTATGCGTTGTAAGATGCTGTGTGTAAGGTATTTCGCTAATTGACCGACTGTCTGGAAGAGTAACTTGTGGAGAACTTGAAAAATGACTTGCGTTGCCACAATTGTGAGACGAATGAACATTTCATTATGGGTTATTCTCAAACCCTACCCTCACGCATCATCTTACAGATCTGAAATACGTACCGCTCTATGTCGAAACGACTACGCTCAAGCACTAATTTAGCATAGACTTCGCACATCTGAAGACTGCGTTGGCAAACGTTTCTGCTCCTCTCCACGACGTATGGTTGCCTACAACTCAGATATTGCTACTCCATCATTATTAAGATTTGGTATTTACGACAAAATCGATTGATTCGTTTGGCGTGAGATCATGGGTACGCTTTATTACTACGGCTCAAGCACGAAAATACTTCGGTCTCCCAACTGTAAGTGGGCTATTTTGACCATCGAACAACGATATCCTCGAAAAGGCTTGGCCAGTCAATATATGGGAGAAGTCTCTAAGTTGAGCGGTGGTCATTGGGTTGAGATCAAGTCAGTCGAGTTTGACCTCCTTTTTGCGAGAGTGATCATGAGACATGTCCTCGATCTTAGGGTTGCCCGAGTACCCACTCTTGCATCTAGCCAGAATGATGACTGAAGTGGATATTCTTCACGATTAATTGAATCAGCAACACAAAGAGAATGAAGCACAAAAATAGTCCGGCTCTTGTCTTATTAATGCGCCATTCTAGATGATTTGACGCTAAAATAGGAGCACTATTAAATCTTGCTTCTTAGTAGTGTAAATTTTATCCCACCACGGCAGCTTTTTGGTATAGGCTGAAAATTGTTGCCTCTGGAATGGAGCTTTCGGAACATGGTCTTGGTGCTTTGAAGGTCTCCTCGAAGTTGGCAATGGTGTAAATGTGCTATGTTCGTTATGCCACTTATGAAAGAACCATTTCAAAGCCGGATCAATCCATCCAGCCCAATTCACTTCTTAAAGCCAAGCGGATTATTCGGTGCTTTAACGGTGTTTTGAGTTGTTTTGGCTTAGTTGAGGAAGAGGGGTCTGGAATTACCCCTGGTTTAAAAAATATACTATAAGAGCAATTTTTCTTTGCCTAATAAAAAATCAAAACCAAACTTCCCAGTCCCATCAACCATCCGTCCATTGGTCCATCTGTCCATCCGTTTCTTGCCTATCATTTGTTTATTGGCCTATTCACTTTTCCAAGTCTTATTTACCTTAGGATACATGTAAAGACAAACGACTGTTACTAAGGCTACTTTGTTTGTTTCAATTAGCCATTTTTTATTTTCTCCTACACGTGTGCAATCTTAGAGATTATTCAAGCCCATGGTGTCGTAGTCGTGGATTGCGACAGAAGCGATCAAATGTTTTTACCGATGCCTTTAAGCTCAGCCATTTGTTGATCCTGACCTTTTGTCTGTAGCCTTAACTGTTGCAAAAGTTGGCCCGTAGGATGGCTGCCCTCCGCGAATGCTGTGTCGCTCTTTCAGATCCATCCGTCTTTCCCACCCACTCGGCTTTAGTGGCTGTTTTAAGTCCATTTTTCCTTTTTTGTCCTTTTCAGCGACCATCGCAGCTGTGCTCTCTGGGTTCGGTGCTTACGAAACGATGGACGAGGCGGTGGGAACAAAGAGAAGTGGATCTATCACCTCAGTTTGACTTAGACACATTTCCTCTTGGTACACTTTTTGTACATCCTGTGATTTTGGTCATCATTCAAAGGCTCTGTGCACATTCATATCCGTGACTGTATGTGGCCCGGCAATTTAGTATTTACCTAACAATGCTTGTGCCACATGGGTCCAGCTATGTACCGTGTGCCTGGCAATACTTGTTCGTCCAGTCCAATGCCCTGCCATGGAAAGATGTTAGCCTCCTCAACCAGCAACTCGCAAAGCCCTTTTCCCTCGCTGTCGGTAATGCGAGTCAGCTGTGCGCACGGGTCATCCTCCCATCCCTGGGTGTGGCTACGGCCTCAGGGAGAGCCTTGTTAAAAGAAGTGCCTCTGGCACCGAGCGTCACGACTCACACCAGCTCTGGACACAATAAATCTCATTTTCTAGCTTTCTTGGCCTTCACAATTCTTCAGTGACTCTGCCCTTTTACTACCATCTTTTCTACTGACCGTAATTGTGTGGACGGAGATACGACCCCAACTCGTAAAAAGGACGAGGAAAGTCACAATTTTTATTAATCAAACTGCGTGAACGTCCCTTTAGACTACCTGGGGCAAGCAAAACAAATGCGTTGACTGGGGCAAACAGTATGCATGGGAGGATGGCTCACTTGGTTTTAGGGTGTAGCTTGAAGGGGTGAGATTCTGAGATGCTGCGACTAACTGTCTGCAAGGCATGGAGTGATGCGGATCCACATGGGGCTCCCAGCGGTTCTTGCTCGTGAACCTTACCAGATGAATGGGGAAGTTGGTTTTGACGAAGATGGTCTTTTTAATATTCTAGACACACACGGAGTTGTTTACAAGTGTCACTGTCGGAAGTCGGAACAGCTGAAGGCCTTGAAAGGAATTATGCTCGAGCATTCTGACCAGGGTATCTCTTCGACTGCTCTCAGGTAAAGTGGGAAGAGAACATAGTCCTTTTTATACGATCTGTGGCTCCGATCAACGACAGGAGCAATTAAGTTGAGACAGCTAAGGTGCACTGCGACTGTTTCAATCGGGGATCCGTCTTGTGTGTTCCTATTCATTCTTTAGTCTGTTATGCGCGGCACATTACGTTTCGCCCAAAATGAAGCGGATTCGCAGTGTCACAATGTTGACAAATCTCACCGCGTCTGCTATGCGTTCGGTCAGGCCCTAACAATCTTCAAATTTAGAAATCGGGGCCGAGGCAGTTTGAAGGAACAAATAAGTCAAAATCTTGCAGTCTGATCTGAGCAGTGATGATTTAAAAAGTCTATTGCAGATTCTTGCCCTGCTTTTCCCGAGCCTTCTACAATAATTATAATATGAGTCAGCATGATTGAGTGCACACTAAGGGGAAAGAAACTTGGGCGAAGAGAAGTTGTATACTAGCTCTCACCCAAGAACATTTCCGCCCCACTCGATGACATCTCGAGAAATCCAAAGCATCGTTCACTTCCTTTTCGTAATTTTAGAGGGCACGCTTTGCTCCTTTCCAGCGTGTCCGGTTTTGAAGCATGAAGTGACACCACAATAAAACATTTTAAGCNATTCAAAATTTTACAGTCTAATCTGAGCAGTGATGATTTGAAAAGTCTATGGCAGATTTTCGCCCTGCTTTTTCCCGAGCCTTCTACAATAATTATAATATGAGTCAGCATGATTGGGTGCACACTAAGGGGAAAGAAACTTGGGCGAAGAGAAGTTGTATACTAGCTCTCACCCAAGAACATTTCCGCCCCACTCGATGACATCTCGAGAAATCCAAAGCATCGTTCACTTCCTTTTCGTAATTTTAGAGGGCACGCTTTGCTCCTTTCCAGCGTGTCCGGTTTTGAAGCATGAAGTGACACCACAATAAAACATTTTAAGCATAATTCTACTCACCGCCTTAGGTAGGCCCGACATTCGATTGTGACGGTTGCAAACAACCCCGCATTTGTCTAGAACGACAGAGCAGAAGCTTTCGCAAAACCAACAATTTTTTTCGAGTCAGGAAAAATCCGGAAGAACGCAGTCCGAAATCGCGCAAAGTAACCGGAACGGAGTTCGATTAAACGTAAGTTATGATAAGTCGGTCTGAAATCGGTCCCTCATTTCAAGCACTATCAATCTCATGAGATTTGCTCGACTGCGTCACAGGTGGAGAAGTGAGATAAATGAAATTGTTTGCACGGGTAAATCGTGGCACCATCCTCGCTCGTGTCCTTTTTTTCCCAACCAGCCTGCAAATGAATAGATCGATTAAGTTGAGACAAGGCTCTTACTTGGGTTATCAACGAAAACACAGGAGTAGGGAGACGTGCGTACGAGACCAAACACGCCCCAGCCCACCCGGCGTTGCGCCGGGTTCCCGGTTTGACTTTTGAATTCTCGCCTCTAACCTAGGAGCCGGTTTGCAGCAGCATAATCATTTCATGATTTTCAAAATAGGTAAAACATTCATAGCCCATTTTCCTGCAGCTAAACATTTTTTTGTTCGGAGTGAGTTTATCACTTAATTAGCATCAATATTATTGTACGAAAATTAGTGTTTATGTTTTGCATGGTCAACTAGACTCAGGAAATGAGGTTTTGACTTGGTATTGAGTTGGGTTCTTTGAAAATGGAGTTATGAGTTTCTATTATTTTGTCAGATTCTGATGATCAACCAGCGCTAGCAACCCCTCCTTGGCTTCATTTAACAACCTTTTGTAATTTGTTTGTTCTTTAATGCCAAGCATATACTTATGTTAAAATCTCGTCACACTTTTGTTATTTGAGAGTGATTCTGTAATTCAGTGGCAGCGAAGACATTTAACCCTGGTCGTTGGTCGGCAAGTTGGATCTCCAGACTTTGTGTAGCGTTCACGGTTTCGCTACTATGCAACCTGTGTGATTATAATAACAGTGTCTAAAAACCTCAACCCATCTGAGCAGAGGAGGTGAAAAAGTAATGGATGGAAAGGAAGAATCGCCTGCAGGAGTTTGTCTTGATTAACCATTCCGGCAGGGTATCCATTTGGCTATAAATAGGCAAAATAATGAATAAAAAATAATTTTTGAGTGATTAAAAATTAGTCTTAAAATTCTTTCTTAGTTTCGCCTTTAGCTGCATCAATCAGAAACTTGTCAATGTAAGAGTTTCCTTGCCTTAATTTTCTGTTTGTCCTGCGACTAAACAAATAGAAACAGATTTTAAGTATGGTAATGCCTAAAATGAGATATGGATAAACCTTAAACAACCGATAATAACCAACGTTGGTTTTGACCTTATTCTGAGCATTTTTTGGGTCATGTCGGGCCACGATACTTCAAATTATTATCTACCTAGAAAAAATGGAGAAAGCTTGACAGAAGCATTCACTCCACCATTCTAGGCACGTATGAACGATGTGACCCACATATGCCTCGACCGGAAGTCGGGACAGCTAAAGGGTTTGAAGCAAATCAAACTTAAGCATTCCCTCTGAAATCCCCCTTCGATTGCTCTCAGAGACCTTACACTTCTGATGGAACTGGAACATCTGTTTATTGCGGCGCTAATCCCGAAATTTGATGGCCTTAATCAGTGTGGAACATGTTATTCTAGGTGACTGGCGTCTGTGTCAAATTTTTGGATATTCACTTGTGGATTCCAGGCGGGATTTGGGATTCTAATTATAAGAACACCGGATTGTCACCTTTGCTTATTTTTCATCCGGGTGACCATGTACCAAATACTGCGAGCTCTTCGGTATTGCCACATGAGGCGCATGATCCACCGCGATTTAAACCTCAAAACGCGTCAATCGATGTTTATAGAAGTGTTACCAAGCTGGCTGATTTTGGCCTGCCCAAGTCTCTCGGTTACCCGCTTCTCACGTTGACTCACAGGGTAGTTTCTATTTTCCCCGTAGCTTTTTGAAGGATTTGTCTGAGTGGTGTCAAAATTATGTAGGTCGTCAGTCTGTTGTATTGCTCCCTTGAGATTTTGCTGGGCGAAGCTGTCGATTGCTGTGGCGTTGATGTTTGGTCTATTGGCTGCATGATCGTTGAAATGACCATGGGAGATGCGCTGTTTTGCGGTGACTCCAAGATTGATAAACTCTTCCACGCATTCCAGTTGAAGGGTATATCGACAGAGGCAACTTGGTCCGACGTTACAATGTTGCCTTGTTATAACCCTGGACGGATTCCGTCTTGGCACGCCAATAGACTCTGCTCTCAAGAAAAGATCATGCGTGCACTTGATGCAAGGGATCTCGATTTGTTTATTGTGAGTGGCCATCGCGTCCCACTTTTCTCCCCTTTATCTCTTGTTGTCAACGCTATCCCCTTAATTCTGTCGCTGTTTTCAGGAACCGATTTAACTCACCAACGAATCAATTTTTGATGTTTTGTTTGCAATATAATGCCCTTCTTAAGAGGAAGTGCTAGTTGGCATGTAATTACCAACCCACCTTTTCGCATAAATGTGCAGCAGGATCTTTTGCATCCCACTTTGCCAACCTTGAAAATAGGTCGCCGCCTGTCGTCGGTTTTTAATCACCATAAGGAGAGTGAAATAGTAGGAGAGGAAGAAGAGTAAAAGAGGCAGATGACACCTCGGATAAGATAAATAGTTTTAGTTTTCTTCTTTTTACTTAAAAATTTATTCAGCTCTAACACATTGTCTTCCTGCTGGCTTATTAAGCTGCGAGTGGTGTCTTCTGCGCTGCTACTGGGTACATCGACGAATCAGGTGTCAGCGACTCGTGACAAGTTTATAAAGGGGAAATTGGAGAAGTCGGAAACAGAGGAATAGTTCTACCGCCAAACGCTTCAACATCGTAATTATCATCACTCTCACCGCACACTCCTCTCCGCCCTTTCAATATGCCAACTATTTGCTAGCTCCAGATACCGTCACTACTACTGCCATGCTTGTTGTTCATTAATGAACGATTGTTCTTTATTAATTATTGGGTGTTGGGGTTAGTGAAAAGGGAGGGTATGCGAGCATTTTGTAGTGCCCTGTGCCATTGACCAACGTTAGGGTCAGTGGTGTTGAGCCAGTTAGGGTGTATGATACAGCTGTTTCAGCTGTCATTGTTGGAGTAGCAACATAGATTCGTATTCTTTCCTATCTGTAGCGCTCGGCACTGTATTTTGCACAAAATGAAGCAGGTTTTGGGTACAGCTGCCTTAATACCTATCCTTGCATCTGCTATGTGTTTGATCAGGCCTTCGCAGTCCTCAAGTTAGAGAAATTTAACAGAAACAGTTTACCAAATTCAGCATTGCATTTTTGCTTTGTTTATCTTTGGGATTTTTACTCCACTACTACCAGATTGGAAGGTTGAAATGCCACGAAATCCAATGCGTTTTCTGAACCCTTGTAATTGTGGAAAAGAAAGTATGCTTCACTCTCTTGGTAGCCAGTGCTGAAAGGGTGGGGATACTTAAACAAATCATGTCAGCCTCAACTGCTCTGCTTGATTATTTGATTTAGTACAGCTGCAATTACGCAGAACATACTGTCAAATTTTTGCGTCCTGTTACATTCGACGAAATGTACGCATACCTGTAACTTATGCGATAAGCAGACGCAACAGGAGGTTCCGAAATGCCCTATTTGATAAGGAGACAAATAGATAGATAAAAAGCTAGATAGATAAATAGATAGAAGTAGGCGTTTACAGGTGTGAAATCATCTAAAGAAAGGCGCAGAAAATTCGCTGCCACTCAATATACAAAGTCAGTAATGGTCCCAATTTCTCTTTAATATTAATGTGGCATACAAACAACAAGTTTGGAGGAAATCATGACATTTTAAAACCCACAAATCAAGACATGCACTTTGATTTGCACCCTCACCGCCGCATGTTTGAGGTCATCTTACTGCACTTGAAAGTGTGAGGTACTATACTACTCATTACAAGCGATATTAGTAGCAGATCGAGATCAACGAATCACCTCGCTATCATCTGCGTGAAATTTGTAGTTGAATGGGGAGACGCTAGTCAGTTCAATGCAGATATCAGGGGTTGAGTAGGTGGCTAGCGATGTGTTAGACTGGCTAGCATTTCGTCAAGCCTCGAAAAGTTTGGCTGCACTTGATGCTTTGACTTCGACCCAGGTGTCCACGAAGGGATGTAGAATTGTATGTTCCAATGCAAACTACTACCTTACTTCTCAAGCGGCTATTAAGTCCTCCCAATTGACAGTTTGTGAACCTTTACTAACAAGTGTTTTGNATGTGTGAGGTACCATACTACTCATTACAAGCGATATTAGTAGCAGATCGAGATCAACGAATCACCTCGCTATCATCTGCGTGAAATTTGTAGTTGAATGGGGAGACGCTAGTCAGTTCAATGCAGATATCAGGGGTTGAGTAGGTGGCTAGCGATGTGTTAGACTGGCTAGCATTTCGTCAAGCCTCGAAAAGTTTGGCTGCAATTGATACTTTGACTTCGACCCAGGTGTCCAAGAAGGGATGTAGAATTGTATGTTCCAATGCAAACTACTACCTTACTTCTCAAGCGGCTATTAAGTCCTCCCAATTGACAGTTTGTGAACCTTTACTAACAAGTGTTTTGTATTCATTTGGGGGCATTAAACATTTGATTTCTTAATTCAGACTTGTGACTTCCTTATGGTAAGGAGGGAAGCACTGGCGACGAATCCTCCACCTAGTCCTTTACTTTGTCATCTCCTTTTTCCCTCACCTTTCCTTGTTTACTTATAGACCTAGCGTGAGAGCCTAGATGGCATGCAAAAAGATGCCATGCTTAATTAGTTTCACTTCCCCCCTCTTTACCCGTCATAAGATAGCTTTTAGCAACGTCGCTACAGCCTCCGCGGAACTTGCCTCTTGGTCACGCTGAGCCTAACACGTCCCCCTACTTACCAGTATTTCATATGGACATGGATCCACTGCATTTACTTACCATCAAGTAGAAATTTAAGCAGAGCATTTAAGAAATGAAGAGAAGGCGGACTGCTTCGTCAGCGCTAACTGGCATCCAATAAAAGTAAATTCGTAGAAAAAAAACCTGTTGCATGACCACCTCGAACACAACTAATATAATGCACTTCTTTTTGCAACCAGTCACACAAACCTCCCAATGGTGCGATTCAAAGGAGCCATTAATTTGGCCTTTCTATCCGTAGCCCTGCTTATTCTGCAATGATTGGCAAGGCTCCTGTGCGTTTCAGACGAACTTGTTACTTTATCATAATTAACAAGTTTACATGGGTTTTATAGGGAGACGATACGAGGAGGTTATTAATGGCTTAAAGTGCTTTTGCTTCGCGACTGCAAGAAAGCCCTGTAGGTTGCAGTGGCATATATTAAAAGGTTCCACTACAGAGTAATGCAAAACTTGGATTTATTTAAGCTTACAACCATCAGTTGACGATTGCGTTTCACTTAATGGACAGAATAGGCTTGAGTGAACACTATCCCTAGTGCGGGCAGCTTTCACACTCAGAATGCCACAGCTCATTGCAAAAACCATAACTACCAGAAGATTGGAAATGAACGCAAACTTAATAGAGTGTTCTGTACAATCGCTTGAACAGCTCAGCAATGCGTGACGTCACAATGCAGGCGCAAATGTGCTATTTGCCCCGTAGATCAAGAGCAGGTCATTTTATAGGCTTGCATTTTATTCGGCATATTCATAGGCATACCATATGTGGGTGTTGATGAGATCTGTCTCTGGATTGAGATGCTGCTTCAACTTTGCTTTATTTTGATGGCAACGGCAATCTTGCATAGAGAATTGGCAGTGGCGAATGGCAAGGTGCCTTCTAGTGATTCACGCCACCCAGTTTGTCACTCTAGTTTGGTGGCAACCTCAGAAAGCTTGTTTCGCTAGGTGTTGTAGGTTCTTAGCGTACTCCCCGTCGTTTTCGCCTACCTTTTGATCTCGGTGAAAGGACTCTCCAGCCGATGATTTTTCTCGCTGATCAATGGCCAGTTGAGAGAGAATCTTGCGGCATAGGTCACTGTCGGATTCAGCAGTGACTCCTGCGTCTATTGCTGCGAAGAATAGCTCTTGCAGGAGGGCGTGGAGGATCAGCGGAACTTTCTGCCGCTGAGGAAGTAAATGGATGTAAAACCTAGCGGTTTTCATCCAGTCTTCAAATTTATTGCCATCTTTGAAGTAGGGAGGTCCTCCAACGCTGCCAACAGTGTAGCGGGATCTTCCCGTTCCTCCTCTTCCTTCTCCACCAACCTGCTATTAGGAGGAGGAATATTGCGAGACATTCTTTATTGAAAGGGTGTTTGGCAATAGCGGTAGGCCTAAATCTACGACTAGGGAGTTCTTGCCTCCTGAGAGAATGCGCGTGCACCTGTGATCACGTTAAAATTGTCTTCCCTCCTCTGACCTAGAAAGCACATTTAAACATCACAATTGTTACAGCATAAGTGCATAGGTGAATGGCCAAGTTAGCGAAAACTAACACAAATTTTTTTTAACATCTTTTTTGTTTTGAAGTTTTTTCCCCCCTAGGCTTGAAAATAAGCTTGTTATTTGTGCATACAGTCCGGGGCACTCAATAAGTAGCTAATAGCTTTGCTGTTATTCATCTTTCTACCAACTGCTGGCAACTTACTTTTTTCGTATGGTAAAACATCCTTATAGCAGTTTTGAAGAACAAATATCTTGGGTATTTGGTTTATTGCAGTAGTAAAATGGTTGTTTTGATCGCGGTTAACAGTCGATTTTATCAACAAACAAGCCTTCAGCGTTGCTCATGTCTACAAGAAGGTGCTTCTGAGGCATACTCAGAAGCGGGTTTGCAACATGATACGAACACTGACCAATGCCCGGGTGGTCAAGGAACAGTCGATAGCGCAAGTGGTGTTCTCTGTACTTTTGCAATGTTCACCATCATTTCTTGCAAGCCCTTATCTCCTTCGTTTGCTTTAACTTTGAGTTGGTTGCAGAGCTGGCTGCTGGCTTGACCACAACCTGCTACCAAAGGGGTGAATTGCTAACTGCTAATTTCAATTGCATGAGTGAGATTCATTTGGTTGTGACTATCAGTAAACTCGTCAGAAAAATGTTTTTCTATTTATTCGCAAAGGTGGTTCTGAAACGCGTTGTCTTGAGCTTTCATCACAGCCGTAGTAAGCCGAAGTAGCGTAAATTAACATTTCACTTACGGCAGCGCAGAGGGGACGGAAGGCTATTTTGTGTGATCCAAAGTCCACGCCACGAAGCTAAAGTGCAAAATTCTGATTTTATTCATCTTTCTACCAACTGCTGGCAACTTATTTTTTTCGTATGGTAAAACATCCTTATAGCAGTTTTGAAGAACGAATATCTTGGGTATTTGGTTTATTGCAGTAGTAAAATGGTTGTTTTGATCGCGGTTAACAGTCGATTTTATCAACAAACAAGCCTTCAGCGTTGCTCATGTCTACAAGAAGGTGCTTCTGAGGCATACTCAGAAGCGGGTTTGCAACATGATACGAACACTGACCAATGCCCGGGTGGTCAAGGAACAGTCGATAGCGCAAGTGGTGTTCTCTGTACTTTTGCAATGTTCACCATCATTTCTTGCAAGCCCTTATCTCCTTCGTTTGCTTTAACTTTGAGTTGGTTGCAGAGCTGGCTGCTGGCTTGACCACAACCTGCTACCAAAGGGGTGAATTGCTAACTGCTAATTTCAATTGCATGAGTGAGATTCATTTGGTTGTGACTATCAGTAAACTCGTCAGAAAAATGTTTTTCTATTTATTCGCAAAGGTGGTTCTGAAACGCGTTGTCTTGAGCTTTCATCACAGCCGTAGTAAGCCGAAGTAGCGTAAATTAACATTTCACTTACGGCAGCGCAGAGGGGACGGAAGGCTATTTTGTGTGATCCAAAGTCCACGCCACGAAGCTAAAGTGCAAAATTCTGATTTCAATTTGTTTGACTAGTTGAACGTAGAGTCAAATAATGTACGAAAACTTACATCTTATCAAGGCAGTATCCTTTGGGAAAAAATGCTGGATCGTGAGGCCTCGGTGTGACTTAAGCGATTTTCGGGGTGTGCAATTCTATCTAGTGAGAAGTGTTGAGCCACATAACGATGTGAGAGAAAGGCGACGTTTCGTATCTAAATAGCTAGATATTTGTACTGAATGGCGATTTACTTCTATCCATGGTCGCGCCACCGCCAATTCCTAACATTATCCTCAATCCGTTGAGCATTTGGTGCTTCTTGCAACGAGCTATTCACGCGTGTGCGTTAAAACGCAATTATTTACTATTTCAATGTTAGATGGTACTGTTGCGGTAATTTTGCAAGTTATAAAATGGCTCTTTTCACAAGAAGTTTGCTGAGAACTTAAGCTGTTCATTTTTCTTAATTTTCACAAGACGAAATCACTACCTTTTCAGGAACGCTTAGTTAGTAGCGCGCCCCCAAACGCCCCATCCGATGCCTCTAGTTGCCTCAACAGGCATCTCGGTCAGCGTGTATGTATCCCACTATTTAATGGCCAATGTAGGCCAGGTGTGGGTTGGGTCTAAGGCTAAGTTTGCTCCTTATTGCATCTCACCCATTCGATCAACTCAGCGATTAACACTGCTAGGTAACCTTGACAGTGGAAGCTTGTAAAACCTTATGCAGGAATGCTAATTTGGATTAAAAGACAACCTATTCGTTGTAGCGTAGTCTCCAATCTCCATTAATTGGCAAACGCAGGCATGATAATCAGTTAATTAATGTGGAGCTCAAAGCGTTTTTCCCAACACGTCACAAAAAAGAGACCGTTCGAACATCGGTGATAACAAGCCGCTGCATCGTGAATTGTGTACGCCACTTAAGGAATGGTTATTGTGATCTCTCCCTATATCTAGAGTAAAGAAGAACAATTCCCAACACCAGCATTCCCCAAGTTAGCGAAACTTGCAATGCAACAAGCAACAGGCTTAGCAACTGCTGATTTTTATCTGTATTTATCGAAACAGTTGAAGTAGCTAATAAGTTGCACTAGCTCACGAGGGGTTTACTCGGGCATTAGGACCATGGAATCAAATAGAGTTAGAGTGGCCAGAGAGTTAAAGACAGATCCATCCTTCGTGGTAGTAGTGAGCGTTGAGGCAGAATTTCTTCAAATGATCGTTGCAGCATTCGAAACAGGTCCTTTCATCGTGGTAAATGCTGGGGTTTGTGTGGACCTGCTTTTGGTTGCGATTTGGGGGAATTGAGTAGACTTGCTCTCTGTTTTGACTGGGGATATCTCAGTCGACCTGTCATTTATTATAGTTGCAAGAGTCTGGGCAGACTTGCTATCCTTTGACTCTCCTTCCTCACCTATAGGAAATAGTAGGTTTCCTTTACACAAATATATCAACTAACTGCTGATTGCCTATACTATACTACCAAGTCGCTCGTTCCACTGTCTGAGGTTAATTTCCTGCCAGGAGATAATTGAAATAAATCCACAGCATCACTCCAGTCGTACCAAATGGGTATTGGTATGGGCTTGTTATGTTTAAGTCTAACCAAACTCAAGTGATAAACCAATACTTGGTGAATCGAGTACATAGCACTTACCTGCATCTAGACTCGGTGTGGTTGCTTTCACTACCCTACTGTCACTGCCAAGATACTCAAGTTTCTTTAAACCTCCCTTTCTAGTGCGTGCACTGACAACGGCAAAAATGGTTTGTCCTGAATGCAAACCTTCGAAAGTGTAACTCTGAACTGGGGGGAGGTATATACTGTCCTGCCACCTCACACCCACACGCCGCATTTCGCCTCTCATTGTTTGTTTTAATGAACTTCGTCATGGTCTCTTTACTAGCGACATCAAATATGGCTATATATCAAATAAACTAAATTATGCGCTAATGCGTCTGAATTCCCTACACAACTGTTTGTTCAGCCCACACGTAAACCATTCAGGTAGATGTGCTGAGACTATACTAGGCAAACTATGCTGGACGAATTCCTAATGGCAGCAAGGTAGATGCAAACTTAAAGGCGCTTAGAAGATGAACGGAAAGGGTGTGAAGGGAGGTAAGCGAAAAACGTAGTATGGAGGAATCGAATGAATTAGCTTAGTACTATCAAGTTTACTCGACTACCCTGTCTCCAATGCCAATTTTCCATGCAAGATTGCCATTGCCATCAAAATGAAGCAAAGTCGAAGCAGCATCTCAATTCAGAGACAGATCCCATCAACACCCAGATGTGGTATGCCTATAAATGTACCGAATAAAATGCAAGCCAATAAAATGACCTGCTCTTTATCTACGGAGCAAATCGCACATCTGCGCCCGCATTGTGATGTCAAGCATTATTGGACCGTTCAAGCGATTGTACAGAACACTCTATTAAGTTTGCGTTCATTTCCAATCTTCTGGTAGTTATGGTTTTTGCAATGAGCTGTGGCATCCTGAGTGTGAAAGCTGCCTGCACTAGGGATAATGCTCACTCAAGCACTTAGATCATAAGAATAGTGTTCAAGTGGTGCAATCAGAGAATGTATATTTTGGAGTTGTAGGAATAGCAGGATTTGGGTTAATAATGACAAAACCACCTGTTCCGGCCCTCGAACCACTCTATTACTTATTTTACAGGCAGATTGATACGGTCAGATCTACTCGCTCACATACCAAACCCAGGTTGTAGCATTTGCTTCTTTGCTAGGCTGATAAAGTAAGACAATTCTTTCCCTCCCTTTGGGGCTCTAGACATGATCACTGCTTCTAATAATTTACAAGAGCACATCTATGGCTCTACTGCTGCAGAGCGACCCTCGGAAATTCAAAAATACTTGTGGAGAATGGAAGCGTTGGTAGAGGTGCCTATAAAGTGCGTTGAGAAGTAAAAAATCCTAAAAAGCAGCAAATTCATCTGGCAAAATATAAATGCGAAGGCACGGCTTAAATCCCTAACAAGCACTAACAAATCACTTGCAAATAACAAGCAAGCAATAAGGATAAAATGTAGGCATAGTAAAGGTCACCAGTTGAGCGTGTGAAAACCATGCAGACTGCTCGTAAATTTGGCTCATCTAGGGGCAACTTAGCCTTAGGCGAGTAACCAATTGCAAATCCAAGCACACGTATCCATACCATTCCTTCGTCACCACGCAAAAAAGCCCAAAAATCCTATCTGATTTTTATTCAACACCTCTAGAATAGCTAAAGTCACACAAGGAGCATATGATCAAGTATGTTATTGGCAAAGAACTGTAATTTGATCCAATGGAAGTTTCCGTGTCGCAACTTGGTTTGTCGTTTGGCTGTGCGTTCAACCACACAATGAATTGGAATTCCTGGAAGCCGTACTTTCGCTTTGTGGCATTCCTTTCGACCTACACCAACAGCCTCCTAGACTCTACACATATCCGATGGTAGTGTTCTTCCCTGTCGCCTCAGTTTAATGTGGCATAAATGGGAACTCAGAGTGCTACGCTTATGAGCCACTCTTAGGAACAAGCTGATGGGTGAGCAGGTAACCAGCATCCAATGAATTACTCTCAGGTCATTAGAATGAGCAGTTAGCATGCTGCCCATGCTGGTTGACTACGACCAAACCGGCAGCAAAACCTGCGTCCCACATAAATTAAAAGCAATGGAACAAAATGAGGGATCGCAAGAAATGATGGCAAGTATTGTAAAGACACAGAACTTGCGCCATCAGAAAACACAAAGACACCCGCAAATTAGTCATGCTCTATGTTCATCCACCACGCGCCAAGCCAATTCTGAGGACGCTTGACCGCCTCAAAGGCACTTTCTTAAGGACACGTGTAACGTTGAGGTTTTGTTTTTTGACAAACTTGACTGGCAAACGCACGTAAAATTGCCATATTATCGCAGAAGTCAGCTCAAACGCCCTAAATCTTTGTTTGCCCTAAATGTTTTCAAGATTAGTTTAAATTGATTAATTTTAATTTTGCCGGCATTCTATTTCGTGTAGTTGTCATCTTTCGGTTTTCCTCAATGAAATGTGGTGCGCTTGCATTTCGACTTTGAGTAGCTAATATTGGTTGCGCAATGCAGACGTGAGGAAATGGGAATGTTTTTTTCTTCCGCAAAAATTAGGTCGAAATAATTCACGCAAATGGTTTTACTCCCTCAAACGACAACAGCGTTTTCCATCTCAGTTGCGACCTCTGAGAAAATTGACCTCTTACGTGGACATGCCCGACAAGATAATAATAGAAGTAAGCGTTACGTGGAATCAAAGCGTGAGAGGAACATGGATGTGTTCCACAATATGAACGATGTGCTGCATTAGCGATTGTTTACTAGTTGCCAGAAACTGAATGGATTCCCTCAGATTTTACCACGCATTGGTTCAGCAGTGCCTTGGAAAATGAATGTTTTGGAAACAAAAGTTGTTTTACAAAAGTGATTTACCATTGCATTTTAGCAACTTAATGGCATTAACTGAATTCGAAAATTTCATGAGGCACGTGCGAGTAAGGGAGAACAAGGAGACATTTTGGTGTCTGATGCTCACTTACTTTTAGATGTATCCACAGTGCTGCATTTGATCAGTGACCCAGTTATTATGGTTTTAGGAAAGAATGCCATTTCATGCGGGTTACTATTAACTTAAAGCTCATCGTGCCATAGCCCTTGTAGATTCCGTCAGTAACGTAACTTCACTAACTTTCAATTGGCTCTACCTTCGAGTGAACTGCCGCTTCGACGAAAGGGGCTTTAATGGTCCACGCTGGTGATAAAGCCACNTACTATTAACTTAAAGCTCATCGTGCCATAGCCCTTGTAGATTCCGTCAGTAACGTAACTTCACTAACTTTCAATTGGCTCTACCTTCGAGTGAACTGCCGCTTCGACGAAAGGGGCTTTAATGGTCCACGCTGGTGATAAAGCCACCTAGTAGCCTCGTGTTTGTAGGTTCGTGGACTGTGTCGCTGGTATGTTAAATACACTTCTGTGTATTCTACCCGAGCATGGTGCGTCCTATCGTGTTCGAGGAAGGGAGAACTGAGAGAACTGCAGTACGTATGTGTGAATTGACGATGGAGATGTTCTACTGCTAAGAAGCAGCGCATTTGCATGATCTGGTGATGGCTGCGGCATATGCTGTCTCAGCACGTATGGGAATGTTTTTATTTTGTTGGATTGCAGTGGTGAATGCATTTTAGAGTACATTACTGATTTGTTTCTCCGTTTCAGTTTTGAGTGTGTGGTGATTTGTTGAAAGGTGAAATGCTACTACTTAGCCTTGAGAATGGCTTTAGAGGGTAGAGAATGTGTGACTTATAGATAGTTGGGTGGGTAGGTTGAAAAAGTGATTTGTGCATGGGAAAAGACGATATATTTCTAACCACTTCTTGCATGATTATGTACATCAAGAAGGCGGGGAAAGTCGAATGCAGCTTGAGTAAATTCATTGTATCTTTCCCCTCGTAGGACGGCTCTAGAGTGCTGTTATGTTGTTATGCCGGTACACGCTACTCTTAAGCAGATGTGATGGCCAGTATTACCATCGGGCAACTACGTGGGGGTTAGTTTGTTAAGTCCCTTTACTAGCATCCGCTAGAATACCTTGAGGCCTTTGTGTCTTCTTTATGCCAAAGGTTGCTTAAGTCTACTGGCCTTTCAACTGCCTTGTTGGCAGAGCAGTGAAACGTAGCAATCAGATATTCAGCTAGCGCCTACTCAGCTTCGCTTTCATCGTGACAAACACTTTACACCAGTCAAGCTTCATGAAGAGGCATTTCAAGTTATTTTTGACTTGAAAATCCTAATATTTACCCAAATTGAAGTGTGCGTCGAGCGAATTCGCTTCTGCTTAAAGCTCAATATTAACAGCTAGATGGACGTTTCACTGCTCTGTTTGGCTTTAAGCACAAGCAAACTTGCTTGGCGCACATTTTGGTTTAAGTAGATAATAGGATTGTCAAATCAGAAGTAACTTAAAATGCCTTTCTACGAGGCTGAACTTGCATAAAGTGCTTGTCAAGATAAAATTAATTGCCAAAGAAGACAGTTGATTTTCGACAAAACGGTCAACTTTTGTGACCTAATAATGGTTGGTTTGGGCAGATCAATTCTAAAAAAATGCACAGATTTGCATTTTTGTATAAGAGAGGTGAGGTGGAAATGCGTAAACAGAGGCTGTATTGTGTTGTTACTCCACATACTAATGCTAGTTTATTTAGTTAAGGTATTAAAAAGTCATTTTGTACTGCTCCTTTGTTACCTTACGTTGAAGAGTTTCAGCTTCTAAGGGTAAAGATGGTGGCGACCTTAAGAATATCTAAACGCCGCACCGATGGGGCGCTACAGCAAGGTAAAAGGCAGTTAATAAAAAGCGAACTCCGAAAATGCGAAATGGAAGGTGGCTGGGTCTTGAGATGAAAGTCTTGAAATTAAAAATTTTCGTTGCAGAAGAAAATTAAAAATTAGTAGGGCACGAGTAGCGAGGAAAGTAAACAAGAGATTTTTTCTGGAAATTGATAAACTTATTTTAAAAGTGCCAGTATGATAATGTGACTAAAAAGATAAATTAAATGTTGCATTTNTGGAAATTGATAAACTTATTTTAAAAGTGCCAGTATGATAATGTGACTAAAAAGATAAATTAAATGTTGCATTTTTTCTAGGGGTAACAAAAAGACGTTTACTGCTTGCCTGTGCTTAAAAGGAAAGGATTTTCTATCAATAAGATAAAAAAAGGGAAGTTTTAAAATAAGTAATTGGCGAACATTTTACATTACAGAGGGGAAGAATGTCAAATCACTTAGTGCCCTTTTACAGATGGTTTGACGTGCTCCAGTTCCTTTCTGTCTGCCGAACATATGTGTCATATTTTCGTCGGCCTTCAGAGATGTTTGTAGCTACAAAGATCACTTCCTTAGGCACATTATGCGTGCTAGTGCAAGTGACTTTTTAATGCATGGCAGCGTTTGCTGCTATCGATTGTTCAAAATACTTTCAAAGCTCATCACGAAACGTGAAATATGGCGTTTATCCCGTTAAGTATTTTGTTTGCAGTGAAGCACATATTTGACCAGTTAATTGGCTCACAACTTGAGGACGATCACAGTATTCTAAGCAAGCCCAAAGTAAAGTTCATTGTGATTCTTTACGCCTCAATGAGCTTTCATTTAGTCGATAAAATGTTGCTGCGCAAAAGCCAGTGCAAAGTGAGTAGTCAGGTATCATTAAAATGCATGGGAAGACTTGCTACAAGGAAGCCTTTAAGTACACTTTGGATTTTGCGGCACTGCTTTCTCGACAATTTCTCCCCTTTCCTGGTATGTGTACCACCAATGGTTACGTTGGTCACCCTCTCTGTCTCCATGCGAGCCACGGAAATGCGTCCTCAGTGTGAGTAGTAAGAAATCTGAATACTGTCTATGAAAAAATGATATAAGTCGATTTGCATCCAGCATTGGCCTTGTTCTAATAGAGTGAGTAGTAAAATCCACGACAGTATTCTGGTGGAGCAGGATGAGAAGCGCTTTAACACAGGAAGTAAATTTGGCTGTCCCCAGCCCGCTTAGTAAAGCGATTGCCAATCAGTCCTGCTGAAAATCTGGCAGGTGGATCTTACAGCTGGCCACCGAACCCACGCCTCCTCCATCACCCTACACGAGTGCTGGCGAGTCCGTTGGAGGAATAAAAATAATAAGTAAGAAGGTAAGCTTTTACGTGGTACTTTCCTCCAGTCAATGTTGACAACATGGCAGGGCGTGTGACTGGAAATGCATTTATTGGTGTCCTCCCGAAGGGCACAGGTGAAAGACGGTTCGTTGTCATAAGTCCTTTGACCTCCTGTCCGCTGATGATAAAGTGAGTAGTTCTGACTTGGCCGGGGAGCACCAACCTTTCAATGTATAATGCGTTGGTTTTATTGACAGTGAGTGATGTATCAGCGCAAGAGATAGTCGCTTAAGACATTGTTCAAAGCTAAACCCTTGTCATCTTTAAATCGCGTTCACTGAGTAGAATTCTCGAAGAATGATTTGAGGGAGTAGAGTGTGTGCAGCGCTGAAACAGAAAGCGAGATGACATGATGAAGGATTTATTGCCTGAAAAGCAAAACTTCCATCAATACGCAATCTTTGTCTTCTTTTACTCGCTGCCCTTAACTGTAGCTTGACGTAAATATCAATCGCGAGCGAGTTATCGAGGCAAAGTTACTCTTAGCATGCCTTCTGTAGGATTTGATAAGATCTCCTCCCTAAGTAATTACTTGTTTCAGATAACTTTTAATTCGATTGAAACCTGGCAATGCTAGGCTGTTTTAAACCAATTTTGGTCTTGGCACCCTCTTTGCACCAGGATCTCTGCAAATTCTGCAGATAACTCTCAGGCTTGTCCATGACTACCTCGGCTTATTTCACAGGACAATGGGACTGACCAAAGAGATGGAATTGTGCTCTAAGAGAGATGTAAGCCAAAAAATCGGCTTCGGCTATTTATTAATTCCCTTTTTTGTCAGCGTCTCATTTACTAAAGCCTTCAGCCATAATGCTGAATGCCCGCCAAAGCGGTTGAGCACACTTCTTACTCTATGACCTATGTTTTTATCAATGTCAGGGAATGACATTAAAGTATATGTCGCAAAAATGCAGTACCAGAAGGCTCGTGGTGTTTGAGGCGATCTTTGTAACCTAATAGCTTCGAAAAACTATATTGAAGTTGCTTGATGGGCGAAACAATGAGCTTGTATCGCACCGCTTTAGCCTGAAGGCGCCGACCATGTTGGATAGCCTGAAGGCGATCAAACCCACGTCTCCAATGTAAGACGATCTACTGTAGCAGTAAATGGCCCACTCCCTTGTTAAGACCAAAAACATTATTCTGACCAGATTTAAACACTTTAGTAGCCAATATATAATGCTATCCGCTTAGTGACTATTCTGTTAGTTCCTTCATTTAGAATCGAAAGAGTCTAACAGGCTATAAATTCTCGCTTGTTGCTCACACCTCTACGGACTCAAATTGTTCTCTGGAGGTGGCAGTCCATTCTGCATTTTTTGAGAGGAAGTGAGCGCATAGCATTTCAAGGTGCTGGGCAGTCACTTGATGCTCTAGCAATGTTCTGTTCTCACAACCTTGGCGGATATCCCGCAAGTGGTTCCTGCCTACCTACATTTATTCAAATAGCTGCAAGCCCTTCTTAGCGCACGCATAGTCCCTTTTTGCTTGACAGTGCGCAAGATCCACGAATTGCACCTCTCTAGGTGCCTTCAACAGGACATATGTATGATGGGGGCGTTGACTTCTCAGACACGGCGAGCGAATCCTCTGATTGCCGCTTTACATCACATAGTGCCTTCCAGGGCCGACTCTCCCTTTCTCGTTTGTCTCTAATATAAACGCACGACTTCATGCTAGTTAACAACCGCAGAGGAGACCCAAATCCTACTTCAAGCTGCCGCTTTGCTCGGAGGTTTTTAATCTTCTGTCCTTTGCGTCTATATCACCTTCGCGAGTGTGTATACTTATGCTGTTTGATAAAATGCCTATAGTAATAAATAACTGAACGACATCAATTTTCCAGGCATTGGACCTTGCATTTGTTGCGATTTGCATGTCCCTTGTTTGAATTCTTCCATAGTATCAGTGATTAAAGCTATTTTATGCGGGGAAGTGAATAGGAAAACACCCACCATCACTGACCCTAATGCTGTTTTGGCTAAACTGAGATGGAAATGGTTGTTTTAGAAGAACGCTACTTCTAACTTCCTATAATGTAAAGTGCTTCTCTTCTCAATTGTCAGTCATTCGTTTAGATTATTTTACAGTCCCTGCTACATTATGCGCAAACACACACTCTTAAATCTAAGGATTATTCTGCTTGCGTCACATCTGTTAACGATAAAAGACCTGACGAGTCGCGATTCCTTCCATACTGCGATTACTGGGATGGATGGTTTTTGCCACGAACGACTGCATTTTACACAGTATGGAAAGAAGTGCAATAGCACCGGTAAAGTGGATGTCTGACAGGTTTTATTATCACCTGCTAGATGGCTCTCACTCTAATCATAAAGAAGCAGAAGCCGCTGATAATTTGAGAGTGCTTTAATTAACCCACTATTACCCTAAATATCAAGTGAGTGCTTTGCTCACCGCGGATTCCCTTTTTAGCATGAATAAGTTGGCGTCACCTGCGAATAATAGCTAATTAGCGTAACTTTAATTGTGACACCAGACTAGCCGTTAAGGATGACCGCCAATCGCTTTCTTTGCTACTTCTCCGCCTATGCTGTCGGCGATGACTGGATGCTGACATCCATCACTGATAATATGTGCTAACAAGGAAGCCGGATAGGTTAGAAGGAAAGAAAAGAAGATGGAAATTAGAGGTAAGTAGAGGAAGGAAGAAAACTTGGCAAGGCCTAAACTTACGTTTAAAATGGATTAGGCACTACACTTTCTTCATCCCGTCACCATTTTTTCGTAGGATGCTATGTTTGCATCCAAATCACGTCAGGCTTTGCGAACGAGGTTCCTTTGCAAAGGATGCTGCGTAATTGCTTCCTTTCTTCGTTTTGGAAACCAATGGAGTGCCTCAAGTAAGACTAAAAATCAATGCAAGCTTTTTGCTCTATTTTCGCTTTTTCGCTTACTTTCTAATGAATACAGTCCTGACGAACAGTGAATGACAATCCTTCTCAGATAAAATAGGACACCTCCAATAGAATGCAAAAATTAATGCAGGAGACCAGTTCTTTTCTTCTTTTCTCTCCATTTATGCAACCAAACCTCTCCAACTACCGTCTCTCTAGTCTTTCATCACCTGCCAACTTAGGGACCTACAATTAGGTTAAAAGAGTGAATTTAGTGGACGAAAAGTCCGCAGCCAGCCCCATACAAATGGGTTTAAAAACAGCGCAGCTCTGAATCAAATTTTATGTTGCGCTGTGGGCATTACACTTAGTTGGTTTATTTCAATAATGCGAATTGCGATCTACCATCTTTTAACCCTTATCGGACAGTATGTTTACGTTACTTATTGGGTGCTCGCAATGCATAATTAGCATTAGTGATTTTGAAGGGATTAGGCGAAGGAGTCAGTAGCCTTCGAGAGAATTGTGAGGAAACCAATCAAGCCCAATTTGATTAAATTCTGTGACCATCAGCATTATTCGACTTTTCTGAAATTTAAACGCTTATGAGGGGTTGCTTTATGCCAATTCATGGAAGTCCTCTGCAATTTATACTTGATTACCTGATTGAATTGTATGTGCCATTAACAACGGGTTGTGAAAGCAATACTAAACCGGGCATTCAACGTGAGGGAATTATAATTATGCTAAGCTTCTTTAGAAGACTGCCTTTATTTTATAAACTATCTGTGCCAGGTTGAACTGGCAGCGACATCTTTGTTTTCACTATTTATACTGCTTACTTTTAATTTAAGGTTGCATATAATAGCCTGCTTAATTGTAACGTTGGGTTATGCAGTGCTGCTATCTAGACCCCAAATAACTGCTTTTGTTGGGACTAGAAGCATAACGACAAACGATTATAGCAACAGATTTAGCAACGACGATTAGCGCATATGGAAATAGACAGCGATCTAGATTGCCTGCATGGAAGACAACCATACCAGTAGATCACCAAACTAATTATTTTAATTCTGCTTATTGTAACCTTGTTCCTCAGCTATACGTTTGAGTAGCAACACCTCCCTTTCATGCACCAATAATCCCCAAAATGGCGTGACAGCCCTTTTTAGCTCCGCTTGCAACTTTTAGGTTTCTTTGAAATCTAACTGTTGTTATTTCTTAGCTGTCCCAATTTGCACGTCCTTAAAAGAGTTTTACCGAGCAAACTGTACTTTCCAAAACAATTTACCTCTGGCTGGCAAGCTTTTTGATGGATTCCATATTTTATCTAATACGTTAGAAATAACAGCCACAAGTGCTTTCGTCTCTTAATCACAACCCTTTCCTAAGGCGCCATTGTTAAATTTGCTACAGACAAATAAAGCAGATAAATTGTTGAAAGCAAATGTTTTGCATGCATTGCCTTTAAAATCCTACGTGAGAAAACTCATGGTGGATTTATTCGCAGATGACTGAGACCCCTGCGAATCGCCTCTTGGCAGCTCTGACTTCACTTTGCCCGAGCTTTGCCAAAGGCTTTATTGAGTGTTTTAAATAGGCTGTGCTCATGCTTGTGCCGGTAGACAGTTTAAAAGCAGCCTTTAGGTAACGACAACGTCTAAAACACTTGCTTTCTCTCCCCTCAAGGTGTAATCATTAAAGCCTTGAGATGTGTTCTAAATTTTACTTAGATGCATAATGTGGAAGGCAAATTGACAAACTTGGTTCAAAAACCGTAAAATCGGCAATGCAGTGATTTGTGTGACCTTTAATTACATACCTAACTGTGCCCTTTAATCTAAAACAAGGTGATGTTCTGAAGCCAAAGACCAAATATTACCTATGAGTGGCAGCGCCTGCAATGATCAAGTGCTGCACTCATCTCCATATGCGCCAAAATATTTTACGTTACAATGAGATCTCTACCTTATTTTTAGCACCATGCTAGGAAAATTCCTGACACATGTATCAGGTTAAAACAGACCGGGAGGGTGATTCTCGAGCCTAAAATCCAACCAACTGTGAGATTTTATAACTGTCGCACTTTTTAAGCAAATAATCTTATTCTAATGAAGCCAAAGTTAAAAGGATTTGTTTCTGTACTTGAATCCGACGGAAATACTGGCTAGTACTTGCTGCAGAAGTGTACCCTTTCCTTGTCGTTTGCCACATTTTGCAAGCATGATTGAGCATAAAAACGAAAGTGAAACAGATGTATGGTCAGGCTTCCCCTGTAAAACTGGGAAGAGTGCAGTCACTAATTGCTTCCAAGTTTACAATTCTGGCATGAGATGAGGCTGATGAACAGATTTTTTTAATCAAATTTAATTGTGACAGATGTTGTGACGCAAAAATTTTGTGGAGGCTACTGACTTCAAATTTACTCTCGCCGGAATCATGGCCGCTACTGATGCATTTTGGTAGCAAAGAGGTTTCAAATACATTTGCCAGTACATGTGGATTGCCATTGGCACTTATAAGGTAAATCAACGGAGTGCAGAGTTTATAAGACACTATGGCGTCAAATTTCCCGACATATTTTTCTTTAATTCCATTTAAACACAGTTAGTTACAATGGAGAAATGAAAAATAAAAGAAATAAAGAAGGAATAACAACTCAATCGCAGGCAACTAAGGGCTTATAAGGAAGTGCAACATTGCACTGAAAAGTGAATGAAATCAAATGAACAATTATTTCCCCAAGGACAATGCAGGGTCCGACTTGAATGCTTTGATCGCTCTAGCTGGTTAGGAAAGTTGTCATGGAAACGTAACTTACAGTCATGAACGCCAGTTGCTGTGCTGTACGGTTTCATCTTAGTGAAGCCCTTGGCAGGATTTTCAATTTCAATCTCCCATAACCAAATGCGAGAAAAGAAACTTCATGCCGTTTTAAAGATTGCTGCATTTTTCTCCTTATCCGGCCGTGGCTGCAGATATCAATTATTCTAGAAATAGCATGAGTCTTCTCCGTATAAACAGTACCTATGCTCGAGTGCAGCAGCCAGTAAAATAGGCTCTTCTTCTGTATACTTGATCCCACAAGTATTGATGTCAAAATACTAAACTAGTTAATCATTTGATTAGAGGCGCAAAGTGGATAAATGCACAGTTTGCCTTTTTTATTTTAGCGACATCTTACATCCTGTCATCTTTGCAAAAATACTTCTTTCCTTCCCTTGTCTCCCTACTGACTCACTTCATGGATTCTGCTTCCCTTAAATGACTGCTTTTCACGTTAAAAGACTTCGTACCTAATGTCTCAGCACCCCTAAAGCACCTGCATTCACTTTCACTTCCTAAGTAACCACCACCGAGCAAAAGTGTGGTGAACGACAAGGTTGGACGCACATGACACAGTGCCTATTCTTTGCTTGTGTGGTTGTTAATAGATATGGCTTCANCCACCGAGCAAAAGTGTGGTGAACGACAAGGTTGGACGCACATGACACAGTGCCTATTCTTTGCTTGTGTGGTTGTTAATAGATATGGCTTCAATGAAGGCATTGAGGAA
>LWMK02000153.1:8064-93421 GCA_001693075.2 Taenia saginata
AAATACAATCCAAGTCCAAACCAGTGAAGTGTTTGAGCTCCCTTTGCCGATGTTTTTCTACTGTACGCTCACTATGTTGGCGCTGGAAGCGGACTTCGCTCCATCAGGCCTATTGACCATTCGAGTGTCCGTGTCTGAGGGAAGCACTTGTGATAAGAGGTTGAAGTATGCATTGTGGGAAAGTCTTGCTCAACCACTTGTAGACTGCAGGCGTTAGCTGAGTGAAAGGCCCATCCGCTTATTTTGCAGTTTTTGTTTTAGACCTGCCATTCACAGTGCCTCCCATAAAAACTTCACGCGTAATAATGAAGAACGAACCCATTAGAAATACTGAACATGGCACAAGTGTTGATGCTTAGTTGCTTTCGGCCCTGTACCCATGACAGTGAAATTGCTCTATGCCAACAATGTCTTTTAAAAGAATATAAATCTATTTCCAGGCTAGTGCTCTCACAGGCATTCAAAAGGGCTATAATTTTGAGTGTAGCATAAGAGAAGAATGCGTGAGAGCATTGACAAGGGCAGAATTAGATTCATGGAATAAAGTGACATTCATTCCATCACCATCACCAAGGCCAATACCGCTGACCCAGAAAAACCTGGCTCTCCTTCAATCCTCAATGATCCACCATTAAAGAGGCACCGCCATTTGCCCCAGCGCCTGCCTCAACTACGGCTTCTTTCCCTTTCTTCCCTCTCCGTTTAGAACAACCATTCTGGCAGATTTGAAAAACCTTTCCAAAACCGTTAAATGCTAATCGATCCTAAGGGGATGTCTGAATGTGGGTACCCGGGGTGAATGGACGAATGGATAGCACAAATGGATTGCTTAGGCATTAATAGACGAGAAAATGGCACTTGCAGACTCGCCTTTGCAGCAAAGAGCCGACCTTTAGTGGTTTACAATTAAATTGTTTAGCTGCTTTGTCACAGACCACAACAACACCATAGCCTTGACAAAGGCTTCCAAATTGAAATTGGATCAGGGTAACATTGACAAACATGGCAGCGATTACGCATTAAAGGGTTACCACTGAGAGCCAACGAGGGCAGTCATTCTCAGAGAATGCAATGCACGAATCCTTCGAAGTAGGCTAAAACTAGTCGATGTATCACAAATCGTATGTATATCATAGTAAGCACAAGATAGTCATAAATTTGCAGGGCACAATGGACAGAAAATTGCAGGGATCATATTGAGGCGAAGAAGATAATGTGAGAAGGTGGATTTTTTGGTGTCGACCAAAGTCACCAATCCAATGATATTGTCAGAGGAGTCGACGCGCCGCCGAGCAGATAAAAACAGCTAAGTTGACAAATGAACTCTCAATTAGTGCACAATTGCAAAATTAGTAAGTAAACAAGGCAAAGAGAATAATGAAGGACAAATGATGGATGGCTTTGTGAACACGGGATGAATTGATTTGAAGTGTGTAAACACTTAGTACTATGGGTGGATAGAAGGAAGAGCGATAAAAGCTTATGAAACTAGGAGACAGAGGAGGGCATCCACTAGCAGAAACTCAGCCATCCTCACCTCGGACTCCATGGCGATAGCCTGTGCTCGATTAAGGCTCCGCTCCATTTCTACCCACTCCACTTCCTTGACCATCGAGGCAGCCGAATTGTTGGCAGTTGAGGCAGCATGTTTGCGCTAGTCTGCGTCCAGCCTTTCTGCCACCTAAATGTACACAGCCTACAGTGCTGCGATTACTGATGCTTCCTGATCCTCCATCGACGAATCTCTGCCCGCCTCTTCGCCTCAGCTGTTGTTGAAATNCTCGGACTCCATGGCGATAGCCTGTGCTCGATAAAGCCTCCTCCCCGTTTTTACTCACTTCACTTCCTTGACCATCGAGGCAGCCGAATTGTTGGCAGTTGAGGCAGCATGTTTGCGCTAGTCTGCGTCCAGCCTTTCTGCCACCTAAATGCACACAGCCTACAGTGCTGCGATTACTGATGCTTCGTGGTCCTCCATCGACGGATCTCTACCTGCATCTTCGCCTCAGCTGTTGTTGACATTGGTTGCTATGATGCAAAAAAGCCACCTTCTTGAGTAGTTTGCATTTTTTGCCAGGTCTCATGCCATCTTTTGAAAGTCCCATTTATGCTCTTAATCTGCTCACTACTGGGCGCCTTTATTGCCAATGCCTCCAGATTCGTTTGCCTTCAATCGCCTCCAGGAACGTAGAAGGCTTGAAGAAGTGAATAGATCAATAACTAGATGGAAGGCTGGATGGGAAACGGATGGATAGCAAGGTCAATGTATGGATGAGCGAAGAGATTGGATGGTATGGTTTGGGATTTTGTTGTCAGATGAAGAATAGTTAATCTCATACAACATTGTGTGAAACCAGAGATGAGTTCTGACGCATCTACCTCAACGTCATCAAAAAACGACTCGATAATTTAGACGGTTGTCGAAAATAGAGCCCTCTCTTATTAGAGATATGAACTAGGATGGATGAATTGGTAGGTAAATTTAATGTTTGAACAGATCCTTCAAAATTGATAGTTATATTATGGCGCATTCCACAGCACTGCCAATTCCAAAGGAGATTTTAAAGAACCAACGAGACGGGTAGCCCTAATTACCAAGATCATAGTCCAGAATACTTATCCTAAAAGCGACAATTTCAGTCTGCATTTAATGCTACTGCAATGCAATCAAAATTTGCGTATCTCGGCAGCGAGGTTGCACAGTGTCCCATGTTGGTAGCAAACCAAACTAGGAAACATGAGCCGGGGATGGGGCCGGATTGCGCCCTGTAAATCAGCTGCCTTTGTACGTGATCCTCTCTGTGTTGAGGAGTTCCGATTCAGCATCACTTTGACAAAATGAAGAGTGTGCATTATCCAAACATAGAAACTGATTAGGGCACAGATGTGTCCAACGTTCACTCTTGCGAACCGAGGTGGCGCTCAACCAACTTTACTTCATCTTTACAACTATCGCTAAATTTTGAGACGTCGCCTTACACCTACTGACCAACAGTACGCATTCTGAAGAAAAACGTCCATCATTGACCAAATAGTTCACTTACTGCGAGAGGAAAGGTGCGTCCTATTACTTGAAACGTGATGGCAGAGCTTATCCACTGACTCATGTTCAAATGACTCGGTAGGAGTGGTGTCAAATGCAAAACCTCAACAAAGTTATTGTATGCGTGGTAGACTGGCGACACCTGAAAGTTATGTGCAAACTTGCCTCTTGAGGAGGAGCAAAAACGACTGCCAGCAATATACATTGCAACCCTAGGCACGAGCCTTGGTGCCAATTTCACTTTTGTGGTCGGTAACAATACAGCACCCAGTCAGCGCTTATCCTATCTTATTAGTCTTCAAACAATCTGACCTAACATAATCCTCGGTCAATTTTCGACACCAAAAAGTGGTTTAAATCACCTGCATTTTGAATGAATGCAACAAAAAGTGTAGGGAGAATGCAAACAAGAGACAGTACACTTCAAATGTTCAAGTATTGCAGTAATGATCTTGAATAGCCTTCTTGGCGTAGCACTTCACCCCAGTCAATTGACTGATCTTACTTCTTTTCGGAAGTTTCTCTCAAACATCCCCCATTCACAGAGAACTCTATCGAGTGGAAAGGTCCAAGACATCAGCAGCGTTTAGTCCTTGTATGCGAGCGATTCAATGTGAACAACTGCACGAAAAAGTGTAGTCTACTAGGCGTAGGGTGGTGCGCACTCCAGACCTGTGGATGGAAGGTTTGGGAGAAAGCAGTGATGGCATTTTCGATCGCCTAGCAATCCTCGCAGCATAAGGCATTCCCAGTCATAAGCCCTTCTCCCAGTCAGTTACACGACCAGCAAACCACCATACACGGACGTGGAGGAGGCGCAGGAGCAACAAATACATGGTCTATCTGGCATAGATAATTGCGCACTGAGTCATTTTTGCCATGTTTCTACGTTCACTTAGTGATATAACGCGGTGAATATTTACTTAAACGAAACTAGGTCTAGTTACTGGTCAGTCATCAAACGTCAATCGCATCGTAAAGAAGTTGGGCTAGAACAGTGGTTAAGATTCTGAAACTCATTAACCTACTAAAGAGTTTCCTTCCAATTTTATAATTATCAAGGTCTTCCTGTTTTATAAGTGTAAACAGCAAACACCCTACGATAATAATTGCAGTGCCAACTTGCCACCTATTGTTTCCTCCAAAACAGTACAACCCACGGCCCGCAAATAACTCATTGCTAAATGAAGCTTTGCAGGAACAGTACTTGTATTTTGGAGTGAACAGTCAACCATCTAAGTGCACGCATCATCACACAGACCACCGGTTGGTTATCAATAAAGCCCATGATTCTCGTCTGAATGTCTGATCACAGGAATAGTATGAGCGCACCAGGCAAGACCGCTTTGAACCCCAGCTATGTGCCTTTTTTAAAAATTATGCAAATTTGATCTAAACGCTAAGTTCCGATTGGCGATTCTACCAAACTTTACCACGCTGCGGGGCTTTTCATTCCTCACAATGATGCAGGGACCATGCTACGGTTTTGGAAAATACAGCTCGGCTTTTTAGCATAAGGCGATTAGGATAACTAAAGTGGTCGAACCAATAGCAACAAATCACCCATCCTCAGTTAAACACCTTTATAATGCTAGAAAATTACCTCGAAAATGTGCTGTGGCTCAAAGGCTTTGATGTCAGCTCAAGGATTCACCTTTGTCTGTAAATGCTCAAGCCCTTGAACCACAAAATAATCACGCCAACTTTGTTCTGTTCTCAACATGGACCCTCCTGTTAGTGGCTAGCACCCGAAGCGTCTGGTCTTCTTTGAGGATGGCGAACAGCTTACTTGGTTTTGCGCTTCTTTATTTCGTTTTTCGTAGAGCTCGGTACTTGCGTAAATAACGATATGCTTTTCTTTGTAGTTCCTGTACGGTGCTCGACTCGTGATTTGGTAATGCCAGAAGCATTGCAGAGCAGAGCGTTCTCTTTGTTCCTAAAAACGCTTTCTCATGCTCATTCCCTTTCATGGCGCCCCTTTTATCCCGTCTTCTTTTTAAATTATGCTTTGGGCCTGCTACTTCAACGAAAAACTCAACTTCACGCCTACTCCGTAAGTGATCTTATAACTTGCATAGATTTGAGGAAATGAATCTGAGTCGATTTAAGTCGGACAATATTTAAAAAATATAATATAAATTGATTATTGGGCACAACACGCAGAGGCAGAGTTTAATCATCAGTTTGGAATGATACGTTCTGAGGCCGTAAGCAGTTCTTGTTGCACGATTGCTACAAATTTATCTAAATGCTTAGGCGATTTGATCTTTATGTATTAGAGCTTTTCGAACAAGAGGAGTGGTCGAACTATGTCTGAAGCGGATTTGTTCAGTAAAAAATCAGAGATTCTTGGGTCAGGTGCAGGGTTGGATGCTATTGAACTGTAACTAGCCAATTAGCCATGCCTTCCATAACAGAATGGAAAGACGATTTCCAACTCGTCGAGAGCAGCAACCAAAGCATGATTTTGGGAGTTTAGAACGCCCTTCACTTAATAGAGAGAAGTGAGCAAAAAGTGAATTGAAGGCGACGGTCCTCCATGAATTACTGCAAACAACTAATATCTTCACTAGCTTCATTCGTGAGCGATGCAGTAGCTAAAATGCTGCAACGTTGCTTCATCTTTATCTGCCATCAAACGGAGACGAATGAGTATTGGGCCTGCGTGTGCATGGTCACTATCAAAATGACTCATTAATGTGCCGTGAGAAAGGGAAATTAAGAGGCGGGAATTCATTCAAAGTGTTTTTTTCTGCAAAAAAATTACGCTCTACTTAAATGTACCCCAAGTCGCATTGTTGAAAATCGGCTGTAGGTCCATATGTTTAATCCAAACAAAGGCCATTGCAAGTAAGCTCTACTAGTGTGAAGGAAAAATTATGGTTCTGATACGGATTAACTAGTTCGCCTGCATTGTGTCAACTGCATAAGTCCTATTTTAGAGATCAAAGATTAGTAAAAACATGGCAAATGGTATCATACTACATGCAGATACTTTCTTCACATACCTCGAAGATTGGCGCAACAAACACGCTAGACGGCAGGAGGTAGGAGCAGAGCATACCCAAGTCGACGAGATCTGCAAGGACACTTGTCTGTGCACAACGAATTGAAGTGCAGGTCGCATTGCGGTCTGGCAGAACGTAGCTAAGAAGTAGTCGGACTGCACCGCATCTAGGCTCGTTCCTTCAAAAAGTGAGTTGCGATGACCTTCAAAGCCTCTGGTTTTGACAATGGAACTTCGTACAACGCTTTCGACACCACACCATTTGATTTGACTCATTGAAATTGTTTCACATTACTTTGTCCATTGACTGCTGGTCCCGTGACTGGCACCAACTGTCTGCCCACTTGGTGACAGTGATGAGGACATCGTTACCTAACCGCAATATCTTCCGACGTCAAAGTGGTGGTCGGCCTCACACAATCTGTCACCTCACTTCGTTCTTCGCACACGCAAACGAGATTTCGCAGCTGGACGGGTGGGTTGCTTAGTGNTGGTAGTTCAAATGGCAGTCTAATCCAATGAGTAGCATTATTAGGTAAGGCGGAACGAGGAAGTGGTAGTAGGTAGCGGTGTTAGTNTGTTGTGAAGGTGACAGTACTGTTGGCACAAATCTTCCAACCTTGCATGTCCCACCAGTAACCGTTCATTCCCTGATGTTTACCATAAATGCTTGCTGTGTGATTGCACCCCTTACTTGGCATTTGATGGGGCGATCGAATAGTGGTTCGGAGTTGGAGTAGATGCAGTGAATATCTTGTGTGCTTAGTTGGAATCGCTGCTGTCGGATTAGGTTGGCATCGATTTGGCAAAAGGTGTTTGATTATACTTCTGGTCATTATTCAATGATGGTGGTCATTTAAGCCATGAGCATTGTGTTAGCAAACAATGTTGAGGAGGCCTTGGTGCACCGGTGGCGCTGCGAAGTCGCTCTGCCGAAGACATCAATGCATGCATTGGTGTTGACACGAAATCATCTGTGCTGTCCGATTAACTCCACGAGAATCTGAGTTGAGAAGTGCATCTAGTCAAGAGTGGTAGTTCAAATGGCAGTCTAATCCAATGAGTAGCATTATTAGGTAAGGCGGAACGAGGAAGTGGTAGTGGGTAGCGGTGTTAGTTAGGCGCTAAAATTGTGAAAGACAGCAATCCTTACGGCTCGATTTCTATTGCTTATTTGTCACACTATGGGAGTGGTTTAAGACGCGTAGAAGTGAGAGTAGTAGGGGATGGGGTTGTGTTGTAAGAGAGAGCCATCCTCCTCTCGATGCCTAGAGGCGAACTCAGTCTCGAGAAGACTTTAATTAAGTTGAAATGTAGACGGCGGTCTTCTTGGGGAAGAGCATTGGCATTGATGGGGTCGAGGAAGGCTACTTAAATTGCGCATGTAATTTGAATGCAGNTTTGATGGGGCGATCGAATAGTGGTTCGGAGTTGGAGTAGATGCAGTGAATATCTTTTGTGCTTAGTTGGAATTGCTGCTGTCGGATTGGGTTGGCATCGATTTGGCAAAAGGTGTTTGATTATACTTCTGGTCATTATTCAATGCTGGTGGTCATTTAAGCCATGAGCATTGTGTTAGCAAATAATGTTGAGGAGGCTTTGGTGCACCGGTGGCACTGCGAAGTCGCTCTGCCGAAGACATCAATGCATGCATTGGTGTTGACACGAAATCATCCGTGCTGTCCGATTAACTCCACGAGAATCTGAGTTGAGAAGTGCATCTAGTCAAGAGTGGTAGTTCAAATGGCAGTCTAATCCAATGAGTAGCATTATTAGGTAAGGCGGAACGAGGAAGTGGTAGTGGGTAGCGGTGTTAGTTAGGCGCTAAAATTGTGAAAGACAGCAATCCTTACGGCTCGATTTCTATTGCTTATTTGTCACACTATGGGAGTGGTTTAAGACGCGTAGAAGTGAGAGTAGTAGGGGATGGGGTTGTGTTGTAAGAGAGAGTCATCCTCCTCTCGATGCCTAGAGGCGAACTCAGTCTCGAGAAGACTTTAATTAAGTTGAAATGTAGACGGCGGTCTTCTTAGGGAAGAGCATTGGCATTGATGGGATCGAGGAAGGCTACTTAAATTGCGCATGTAATTTGAATGCAGATCGCACTGTTTCGCAGCAGAACGTACAAACGCAATTGTTCAGATTTACCTCCTTCGCATTCATTCCGCCTAGAAGTGCACTACATTGGTCACAGCCTAACCCGAATTTCAATGCAAACTTTCAAGCAATGCTTTAGAAATGCACTACCGGATTCTGCTTTATGGCAAGAGTTTGCGCTACCAGCTCAGTAGATGCTTGCACAACAACTACTACGGAATGCTTGTCGAAGTGGAGGCAGTCATAAGGGCACCGCAACACAGCTGTGAAACTTGGGGAGTTTGATGTGTTGATCATCCTCAACAGGGAAAGAATTAACCTGCGGTCGTCAGGACAGGCAGCACGGATTCATGGATATTCGATATTTCGTGTAGCAATCTGCAAAGCGGAGTGCAAGGGCGAAAATGGTAACGGAAAGTAGCTGCTAGTTTATTGATTGCTAGAGCGGTGTGCTGAAATGCTGGCTCTTCAATGGATCGCAGGCTCAGACGTAACTCATAGATGGCTATTTTATCCTGCACGAAATTGTGATGAATCCAGCATTCTGACGATGTAAATTGGAACACTCCACGAACATGCAACCTTCGAATTTTCGCAGTATTTTTAGGACGATTCGTGGGCCGATGGCATAGTCGATATCGGCATCGGTGTTGCCTGTGAGATCAGCTGGTTGGAAGGAAGGTCCAAAAAGCCCTCATAATTTCATAACACTGCATTCGCCCTCTGTTTTTATTGAAATTAATTTTTTCTTCACTCAGCTACTAGTATTAATTAGAAGTGGCCTGAACTGACGAGTTGCATGGCTTTGAGTGCTAAACAAAATTACGAACTCAGTCCATAGTACACACTTCCACGGATACGAGCATGGCCAACTATCAGATTCCATTTCTTTACCCGTCTCTTTGCTTTGCTTAGAGCCGACGTGCCTGTTGAGAAGTGCCTGCTTTTGCACCCTTTTCATTGTCTCCAATTAGTCCGTGTGATTTTCGTGCGTGTAGTACCTTTAACTGCACGTTCGTGGTTACCGCTATCCACCAACATTATTGTGATTGTTTTAGGTGGTACTAAGCCTTTGCTTAAACTTGTGACTGTCTTTGAGCAATGCATTCTGCTTACCCATTTATTCAACGAAAAGACACTAAAAGTACCTTCCTACTTCAGAATATTTTAGCTTTGCACAATTTTTCATGCTTAGATAAAGTGCGATATAATACATCTTGAACCGGTTAAGGTGATGTTTTTTTGGCAATAGCAAACCACTGATTAGGCCCGTGACTAGTAAATTCACGATCTTGTGCCAGGCTTTTGTATTTTTTAAAAAATACAAGCAGAAAAGTTACAGTTTTAGCGTTGCTTTGCTACCTTGGCACCAGACCAAAGTAATTACCTCTGGAAGTGTGGAAAGCTAAAATCTTGCGTTGTCATGTATGCCTGCAAAATACGAACTCATAGAGCTCGCCCTGATCTGTACCAGCAGACGGTTTGATATTGTAGACCGTAAAGTCCACTGTAATACTACGTTTGTTCGAACTCCCGGTTTCGGTCACTTGGGTAACTATGTTGCGCTCACCGGTTGGCTGACCTCCGGACCATGCCAGCAGACCCCAATCCCTCTGTGTCCAGAATATATGTATTCTGTCCCAGTACTGTGCCTTCCTTACCTTCAAGGAAGTCTCGGAACGCTGCATCTACGCCTGCAGCCGCCACATCGTTACATGACACAGTCCAAATGATCAGTCAGCTCAGTTTATTTTTTCAACTATGCCCCCGGCTCCTAACATGACATGCAATATCATTATTAGTAATTTGTGGGAGATCCGTTAAGGTGCCAGAATCCAAAAAATAACATTTGTATTTTAAAGAAGATACTTAAAATGGTAGTGCATGGCTTTAAAACACTCTTAAATGTCCTTCGGTTCGCCCGTTTGTTGCGCCTATAAATGCGTAAAATGTGATACACTTAACACCACATGACATATAACATCGCATGTTGTTGCAGTGTCTAGCCCGAATTCGCGGTAATGTGGACGATGCATAAAGACTTAATATTCAAAAAAAGTATCGACTGATCCGTAATAGCAACAGCTAAATAGCCCAATCAATGACAACTCTTCAGATGTGCGCAGCATCATCGATGGCGCATCACTGCCCGAAGGGGCATATTTACCTGTATCTCAAGTTGAGCCTTAAGCATTTTTTGCTCATTTGGCACCTGTGGGTAGCCAGCACGCTGCTGCGGATTTCATGATGAGAAAGTCTAATAAGGTTGATCACATGCTTCACTGAAGGGATCCTTTAAACAAGAAAAGTCTGCAAAGAACTGAGATACCTACTGATTTGTAGCTCAGTCTGGAAGGCATGGGGTGCGAAGAACTGAAATTGAAAGTCATGTCACAGCATGGAATCGAAAGCTAAAATATGTTGCTTAAGAATGAGTAGATACGAGTAAAGCAGTTACTTTGTTTTAATCACTTTATAATTATATAGTAAAAAGAAGTTTCGGCATTCCATTANAGATACTTACTGATTTGTAGCTCAGTCTGGAAGGCATGGGGTGCGAAGAACTGAAATTGAAAGTCATGTCACAGCATGGAATCGAAAGTTAAAATATGCTGCTTAAGAATGAGTAGATACGAGTAAAGCAGTTACTTTGTTTTAATCACTTTATAATTATATAGTAAAAAGAAGTTTCGGCATTCCATTAACCCATTTAAGAAAGCAAAATAGGGAACAAGCATGACAACGTTTTGATCTGCACAAATTATCCCACAGTTTATTGCATCAATGTCAGTTACCGGGTGATTTTATTTCTTCACACATACAGCGATTCTTCGAATCCAGGATCCGGAGTAAAGAGCCACAATTTACTTTGCATGGGGGTCTGTCGAATTGATTTGAAGTGGCAAATAAGGCAGTAACCAGATTAAAATTAATAACAGGATGCAAAGTCAGGTCAGAGGAGGAGGCCTGTCTGTCCCACTTAAACACAATCTAGCATGGGTGCAGTCAGGCTATCCCCTACAGCCCAAATTCCCATCTTGCCGATCGCCTGTGTGCCAACCCATCCCGACAAACGCCTGTGGATGTCGGAGTGGGAGTTGCAAACGCGTCTGCCTCAACTCGATGTGTCGTGGTGCCTGAAACACCGTCTTTCCACGGAAGGGAATGCAGCCTTACGCAATGTATTGCAGTGCTTCCAAAGTGGGATGGGTAACCGGCAGTTATACTGAGCAAGATATTGCAGCCATGCACGTCTGAGAATGTTGCTAGTGCTACCGATTTGGCAACAGCTAATGCATATGAGGTAGATATAAAAGGGAAGCATGGCCGAGTAATTGAGGAGTAATGCATGAGTGAGCGTAATGAATCAGCGACTTACTTCTAAAGATTACATTATACCAAGGACAAAGGTGCGGGAACTCAACATTTTTGGAGGAGACGAAGCAAGAGCACCGGCTTGTTCTTTTCCACACATCTGTTCAGAAATTTATTTATCAAACCAGCTACCATGCAATAAAATCAAAAAACACTCGGGTTAGGTTGAGGGAAGGTTAACTCATGGTTCTCTTCTGATAAATCAAATTGATTGAGACAGCTTTGGAAAAGTGCGTTCGAATGCAGGAGACGAAGTAAATCAAAGAGTAAGCAGAAAATAAGAAAGAGAATGAGAGTATAGACGAAGCGAAGCTGAATGATGGTGTTGATGATGAACCGCGTAGTTGAAACAACAGCACGGAGAAGAATGACGAATAGTAGAAGACGTTGAAATGTGTAAACGTTTGTGAATTGACTACTGGCATGTCTCATGGCAGCTCGTGGTAGACTGTGACGTTGCGTTGGATAGCACTCTATAACTCACCTGCTCCGGTGTTTCTTTGCTAAGCACAAAGTCACGCATAACATGTGGTGTTAAGAAGAACCATTAATATTGATGCTTTCTGACTAAGAGGAGAACATTGGGTGATTTGGAACTTGTTAATGCAATCCAAGTCTTCGGTCGATGCAGCCAGGAGTCCGGGCTCCTAAAATGCTCTTTCAGAAAGACATTTGGTCACAGGTGTAACTAATGCCACAACATTGCATTCAAGTTGTGATTCAAGAAGATTGGTATAAGCGCCTCCATGAATCGCATTGATGGGTGTCTGCTGTGTTTATTGATGGTTGCTACTAATCCACACCGCACACTGGCAAACCTAATGACTGACATTGTTTATCTGTAGTGTCTTCTATGAAAACTGCCATCATAGTTGGCTGAGTTGTGAGGGCAATCGCATGTTTGATAAGGCAATCAATGACAGTCCTCCTCCTCATTCTTTGGTTTTACATGCTCTGCTTGTCTTTAGATTGAGAGGGAAGCCAAGCCGTATTTGAGCGAGTTCTGTCGTTCTTAGTAAGCGTGGGTCGAAGGATCCTCTCCTCTGCTTTGCTCAAAAAACCAACTTGTTAGCATGTGGTAAAGTGGTGGTTTTAAACTATCACTCACCTCTGCGTTCTTCCGCATCCACCCAAGAAAGTGGACCACTGCGACCGCGTAGCGCTGCTAAACAAGGAGGCAGCAAATCACGACAAACTGCACTTTGGTCCTGATAAATGGTTTCGTATTCAACAAATGCTAGTGTTTCTGCATGGAATAAGTAAGACACAGTCATCGATATTTCCTCAAATGCTGCTAGCTTGCATTCTACTTGAGATACGCACACTTGACATTTGCTTGATTGTGAGAATTAGCTTTCAGGACACACGTACTTGCCACATTCTATCCTTTTTGCTTCTCATCACTATCTTTTTGGAGATTTTTGAGTCTAATACGCAGACAGCCATCAACCAGTGTTGGCATTTGCGTGAATCTGAACTAAAGCTAAGGGCTGTGTTCGTGCATCAAATGAACTAAGCCAAGTTATGAGACAATTCAAAGACATCTACGGGAATTTTCAGTCCTGAAATTCAAGCGTGCCAAACACAGTCCAGTTTCATTCCTCTGTGATATTCTAGTGTGGGACACATTGTAACATTTAATAGGCTGATTTTCGCTTAGCCACGGATGGGTAATTAATTGAAGATGGCATTTGATGAGCAAACTCTCATTCAGAATTCTTAAATAGAACCAGCAGGTTTGTGTTCTTATGACTGTACTGCTGTTAATTCGCTGTAACATCAGGCGAAGGGCAAGTTGTGTTTCTGGATTTACTGTGAAAAATAACCACAAAGGATAAAATACCACACCAAACAGATCTGCAGTGCGTGGTCTAATCGAATCAGAAGACTTCGGTGCTTTTGACATGCCAAGCCATGCACGCCAATGAACTACGGAAGAAGTGAGCATACCTTGCTGCTTCAAAGCATTTGGTCTGCTCTTCTTCTTCTTGTCTCTCGCATTTGCTAATCGTAAATCTAAGCACCATGCCAGCCAGGAAAACACACCTACCTGATGATCCCAACTTCCATGATAAGCATGCCTGGGAAGAAGTCGAACTTCAGCCAAGAGTCAGTATAATCCTCTCGGAAAAAAGGAGTATTGCTTAATTAGGTACCATCCATTGCAAATTTATTATTTGGTCCTCTCTTAAGTAAAATGGCTGTATATTTAGGATTATTTTGCAGTATGAAAAGGAGTAAATAACAACTCACAGAAGACCATACAGAGTGCCATCAGTGTCACACAAGGAGCGACTGCAAAATGGTACTTGCTGCCAATGCTGCCACTGACAGGATGAGCTACACCCTTATACTTTTTCTCAGAATTCCCCGACTGACAGGTCAATTGGCACCATCAGACCATAATAGCAAGACAAACTGCTAATGGGGGTACATCATACCCTAGAGAATTTGCATACCACCTAACAAATGTGATGCTTGCGTATTGATTGGCACGGCTATGAGTGATGGGAGGCAAGCGCTATTTTCTGTTTACTCAATCACATCGTCGATTCAAAATTCTCTGGCCTCTGCATTACTTAGTATTCCCATGTGTGCGACTTGCCATGCCATGTGGAACTTCTCCGTAGATCGTTAGAGGATGTCAGGAGTGAGTAGGGATGAACTGAATTTCCGCCTGGTAGTGCTGACATGTGGCCCTTTTCCAACGGTGTCCACGTAAACCTAGCATTAAAAACCCCATCGCATTACTGCTTAGGAAGGGAGGAGAGGAGAAAGTCAGATACGATATATTTGGATTTGGAGGGGAGTTGCAAGCAAAGTTGAAGTGTAAGTTCAGTTCAGACGTTTCATTGAATCCGTTAAGACATCCCATGCAGAGGTCGAAACTGCTGTCGCTGTGACAGGACCCTTCTTGACCACACATCACGCAATTGCAGCCGCTAACGACATTCATCCTTACCATCAAGCCTTTCGAGGCCAATGACTGATGAAGCGATGCCGTGCCAACTGCACAAAGTTGGAGGTCCTTTAGTTGGCAAACTTAAAGAGTGGGTTTCGGAGAGACTTTATTTGTTCTGACTAAATCGCAAAGTAGTCCAGGAGAGCATTATATCTATTGGCTTCGGCTTGTAACATATCAACATGCATAACGTGTCGTTAAGTCACATGCACCCGTTGGCCATTGTCCAAGTTCACTTTTTATTTTAATCCTGTGGATGTGCAAGAGATAAAAGCTCTCCTTAGCAGTAGACGAGCAGTGCACGGCTACCAAATTTAGTTGTTTACAGTCTGTTGATTTCTTCGCCTGTTGCGTGTTCGGCCATGGAATTCGCCATTGAAGTGCTAGCATATGTGACATGAATGACCGCGAATAATCACGAACTTGTCAATTAATGATCAGCGTTGTGAACAGTCTTGCTGCATTTGCTAACAACAATTTAGATTTTAATTTAACCAGGAAAGTCAAAAAGGTGGGAGAAGATGACTCTTTAGCATTACTTCTGCTTCGGAATAAACAAGCCCAAATTGCATGCATAGTGGGTGCCATTAACTGCTGAGAGTGACTTTACTGACACACACATTTGAGTGGATAGCTCCAATGGTGGTTCTGCTATGCATTGTTTGCGCTGGCACATTTCGCGATGAGTTGTCGAGTCGAAATTTAATAAGCACACCGCATAAAACTGTTAATTAAGGGTTGGGGAAGGATGGTGAATTGCATACCCAAAGGCATAAGTTGGAGGTGACTCGCACTGCTATGCGTAAGTCATATCATTCATCCTAAAATGCGAGGCACAGGAAATGCTATGCTTATAAAAATTGCAAATTACGAAAAATGAAATAATGCACGTGACAGCAGTTTCACGAATTTAGGTAATGGATCCTTAGTTAAAGGCACTCAGAGGACTTCTAATCTGCTATTACATCCCGTATGCCTAAAAAGAAGGTCCCAAGGAGAAGGGTTGTGCAGTTTGATGTACTGGTATCTAATCATATATTAGGTAGTTGCAAGCAATAATCAGGAATAATAGCGTTCTTCAAGCATTCATAGCAAAATAAAGGTGGAGAAGAGCTTGTACACCGTCAGCCAACTCCTTCACCTCGGCGGCGTGTGGAGGCTTCATCACAAGCGTCGGTGTTAGCACATCCTCCGTCGTGCTCGCTGTTTACCACCACTGCTGCGACCATCCCCACGGCTTCTCACACGGTGACCACCAATGCGGCTTGTACTCAGGCCACCATGCCCACTTCTGCCAACATTGTGACCCCTTCTCGAACTCACCCCACGGTGCCCACTTCCACGGATAAGAACATGGCCAACTTCCACAGTGCATTTCTTCGCCTGTCTCTGCTTTTTTCGAACTAACTTTTGTGCTGAGCTGTGCCCTCTTATATACTAATCGACTTGCCTCTAATTGTTCTGTGTGACGCTCATGCTGATTGTACTTCCGGCTCTACATTCGTGCCTGCCGATCTCTAACAGTGCTCTCCTGATTCCGATTCTCTCAGGTGAGGTTTTAAGTGATGTCTAGCCTATGAACGGCAAGTGACTGGCTCAGCTTAGCACTTTCCACTTAAGTGCTTAAGTTTTTGAAAACTCAAGCAAACATTTTTATGAAATGGACCGCCTTCACCAGTGCGCATATCGTGGAGCACGGGCTGGCATCCAACTGTGCCGAACCACTAAACGCAGTTCATTTATGTTTTTGATAAGAATCACGATGAAAGGGAATAACCCTTCAGCATCAAGTGCTATCTCGGCTGTTGGTGACTTATCGTACCACCAACTGTGTGGAGATTGACCTTCATAACATTTAGTGCATTAGAGTGTGATGACCAATCCAATAAGTGCGATTAATTAATAATTACCACTTAATCCATTGATTTATTTCTAAAATAGCTTGCAGGGAATATCGTCTTAAGGATCACTAAATGATTCGTTAATTGATGCTGCGTGCAGTAATAAGTAGGAGCTTCAATCACTTTTTTATGCGCTGTCGATTATTCGACTTTTTTGTGGATCATCACCTTGCAGCTGTTGTGGTGAGGTTTTGGTGGGCTTGACTTGATCCGAACTGTACTTCGATGCGTGATAGTGCCCCGTTCATTTCAGTTTCTCTTTTATTCCACAAAAGGGAACATTATATTAAAAATGGTGATTTCTCCCTGCGACGAAGATTCGGCTAATTTGGTTGTGTGCCGACTTCATAATTTGCTTCCGCCTCCTCGATTCCTCATGAATCAGGCCCATGTGCACATTCGTAAAGTAATGTTTTAGAAAGCTTGAATGCGGCAAATATTTCGCAATTAAATTTATTCCCTGTCAACTTTGAAGGAGGCCCACATCTCTTTTATTCAGTCTTAAAATGACACACTGCGCAGGTCACTTAAGGGTTTCTGTCGATAAATTTTGCATTAGCAAATGTCAGGAATCACTGTTTCCATCTCTGTTGACGGCCACTCTATCAAATCTCTGCTGCATTGACCTTATTTATTTGACAATCTGCCTTACATTTCCTTTACACATCGTGATATGTATATTGTTCCCACACTACTTGCATACTTCTTTCTAGGTTTACTAAACGTATTGAGCACTGATGCCTACCCGAAGAGTGTTGGTGCAGTGTCAACGATTAATAATATACTTTGTTTTCAAGCTCTTAATACTTTGGTTCAAATTAATGTCGCTTTACTATTCCGCATAGTATCTTAAGCCAGAGCAAGGAGATAATAAGCATAGCACGATCACAGCCATTCAACGGCGGTCAGTAGGAGGGTCATTCTTGCATTTAATGAACACTACAGTGGGGTAGCCAGACGATTGGATGCACACTGCGGACACTAGGGACCTAGATTCCGCAATTCCTACTTCTTGGTCGCCCTGGTAATGAAAATCATGGGATTCATTTTCATCTTGATAAACAGCAATCATAAGCCATGCCGAACTGCTCCATGCTTTCAACATGTTGTTCATTCTAATATGCCCAGCTTTGAATTTGTAAGCGCTGGGAGCTCTACGCAATTTCATCCACTTTTGGAGCATGCAGTTGACTTTGGCATAATTGGCGTACGAGCTGCATTGCTATGCAAACCAAATTTTACAGTACTTAGGTTTGTCTCTCTCAAGGTCGGAAGTAATTTTGCCACAGGAGTCAAAACACTTTTTTAATTATCTCTCTGCAAAACTGAAAAAGGTCAGATGTCATCAAAAATACTAAACAGTTAGTTGGAGTTCCACAAATTGCATAAGGCAGTAACGCACTTGACACTAAATAAGAGACTTCCGCATGTCCCAAATTGCGCACATGGGATTCATTTTAACGCTCGCGGCTGACTTATCATGATGGCCCTAGTTAATCCGTTAAGAACATGGAGAAAGGAAAGGGCAAATAGACGATTAATGTCCATTGCATACCCAAGAATATCAAGATGAAAAAGTTGGAGCTGTAGCTTAGATGGCTGGTAGAAGCAACGCATATGATACTTTAAAAGCAAAATGCATTCAGATGGACGATTTTAGCTGTCACAGTTTGAGGATGTAGCTTTTGTGTAAAAAAGCACCTAATCATTTACACCTAGGACTCGACGCATGGTGCGACGCATGATTAAAGCTTCGTTTGAGGGCAAAACTGTTGGTTTTTTTGAAATTCGTAGCTAGATAAATAAATTTACGTTTCTTCAACATGATATTAGCTAGAGAGCACCATGTTGATTTGCCCCAATATACGTTCAGGTAATCAAAAACATAAGTTCCGCATCAGCGATGTTTGGGAGTCAAAATTGGGAGTGTATTTTACGAGTTGTTGAGCAATGTGCTCGTTAACCTAAAGCGTTCAAGCACAAACATATAAGGAAAAAAATTATGGTCGCTGCTTTTCTCACTCTTTTACGCCACCCAAAAAAATAACTCGATTGCACAGCCATGAGCCCCACTCTCAATACTTAGTATGATTCCTTACGAAAAACACACACGAAATGCTTCAGACTGATCATTTATTAAGTCTATGCAAAGAAAGCAATGTAGAGGTAAAAAATCGGAAAAGTATCTAAGGATATTTACAGCAAAGTGCAAAGAACTAAGCTTTTTGTGTCTAAGAGAATAAAAACCTCAATACAAATCTGAAATAATTAGTAGAACAATGATATGCTCGCGTATATGAATCGTAGACAAGAACGAAACAGCTGATTCTAGGAAAATCTTTACTGCACAAAATTGTTGCGCGGGCAGTAGCCCATAAGCGAAGGCGTAATTACCGACATCTGCGGTGCCCATCACACCTCTATTCCATGGCAATCACGCATGCTCTGGCACACGAGGCACTTTCTGTGGTTGGTGTAACAGAGTAGCGCATGGTGTTTGGGAGTACATCAGGCAGGCGTTTGCCTTTCACTTACGATCACACTGCACATCTGTCACCATCCCTCGTGTAGCTTCTTTTGCTGCACGCACCTATTGCAAAGGATACAATACCTGCCTGTACAAAACCTGCTCATATCATGACTATCACAGTATCATGGCTTAGCGAACAATATGTTAATCTATTTGTGGGGCGAATATATTTAGTAAGCAATGTTTACAGCTGTTGTAGGTAAATCAAGTAAAGAAATGCGACTTGCAGCAAAGCATTCGATGAAATTATGGAAAGTAGACATAATTACTTGGTTTACCACCGTAACGGAATTGTCCGCAATAAAATCATGCATGGTAATGACGCACAACATGTCGTCAATCGACTGCGCTTCAACAAAATACCATATTTCTTACTTATTACAGTACGCTATATCAGGTATTAACTTATTTGGCGATCCATAAGACGATACTAATACATGCAAATGGAGATCCAAAAGCAGTTTATTCAGTAAAGGCCTACATAGAAGTAAGACGGCTGACGCACAAAGTGCTTAGCATTTGCTAAACAAAATAGCATCAGCCATCGTTAAGACGACCACAGATATTTATCGCTGCTGCATTAGCTCAATAAATTTGAGCTCGCCTTAAAAAAAATGGCACTTCCTTTAATAGAATAACATGCGCAGGTTTCTCTCCCCTTTGCGTAATAGCGCAGCAATTGGTCTTACAAATGTGTGGGATGTAAAATTGCTTGCAGTGTGATTGTTTGTTGCAACATTATTGAAGGCTCAGTGCACTGGGATGCAGCAATTTGAATCTTGTCGATGTTTTAGGGGGACTACATGGTCAACATTTAGTTTAAAAGGTAAATTTGGACGGAAACTACATCGTATTTGGGCAGAATCTCAAGGCTTGACTTGCCTCGCACCAATTTTGAAGAGAATAATGTCGTAATTGTCGTTATTAGGAACAAGGAATTACAACATTGGGAAAGTGTCTAAGAGGTCGTGTACATGGCCAGTACTAAATGCGGACGAAAAGAAAATCAAAATCATTGTGCTTATGGGCACGCTACTGGATAGGTCACCACATCGTCAGGCAGTGAGTATTATGAAGCCCAATCTCTGCACAGTTGGTGGTATGACAAATCATCAAGAGTTGAGGAAGCATTTGATACTGATGGGTTATTCCCTTTCAACGTGGTTTCCACCAGAATACAAATGAGCCGGGTTCAGTGGTTCCGTACAGCTCGATGCCAGTCTGTGCTCCACGATCAAAGCATTGCTAAAGGCAGTCTCAATNAACATTTAGTTTAAAAGGTAAATTTGGACGGAAACTACATCGTATTTGGGCAGAATCTCAAGGCTTGACTTGCCTCGCACCAATTTTGAAGAGAATAATGTCGTAATTGTCGTTATTAGGAACAAGGAATTACAACATTGGGAAAGTGTCTAAGAGGTCGTGTACATGGCCAGTACTAAATGCGGACGAAAAGAAAATCAAAATCATTGTGCTTATGGGCACGCTACTGGATAGGTCACCACATCGTCAGGCAGTGAGTATTATGAAGCCCAATCTCTGCACAGTTGGTGGTATGACAAATCATCAAGAGTTGAGGAAGCATTTGATACTGATGGGTTATTCCCTTTCAACGTGGTTTCCACCAGAATACAAATGAGCCGGGTTCAGTGGTTCCGTACAGCTCGATGCCAGTCTGTGCTCCACGATCAAAGCATTGCTAAAGGCAGTCTCAATTCATAAAAATGTTTGCTTGAGTTCTCACCAACTTAAGCTCTTAAGTAGAAAGTGCTAAACTAAGTGAGTCACATGCCTATCACACGCTAAACATCACTTAAAACATCACTTTAAAGAATTGAACTCACGAGAATACTGTTAAAGATCGGCGGATACGAATATGGAGCCAAAAGTACAATGAGAATGAGCGTCACACGGAACAATTAGAGACAAGGCGACTGGTATATAAGCGGGCACATCTCGGCACACACGTCAGTTCGAGAGAAATCAAAGACAGGCAAGGAAATGGAGTGTGGAAGTTGGCCGTGTTCCTATCCGTGGAAGTGGGCACCGTGGGGTGGGCAGAAGTGGGCATGGTGGCCTGAGTACAAGCCGCATTGGTGGTCACCGTGTGAGCAGCCATGGGGATGGTCGCAGCAGTGGTGGTAAACAGCGAGTACGACGGAGGATGGGCTGACGGTGTACAAGCGGAGGTGAAGGAGTTGGCTGACGGTGTGCAAGCTCTTCTCCACCTCTTTTACTGTGAACGCTTGAAGAATGCTATTATTCCTGATTATTGCTTGCGACTACCTAATATATGATTAGACACCAGTACGTCAACCTGCACAACTCTTCCAATTGGGGTTTTCTTTTTAGGCATAGAAGATGCAATGACAGATTAGTAGTTCTCTAACAGCCTTCAACTGAAGACCCATTACATAAACTAGTAAGACTACTGCCACATGCATTGTTTCCTTTGTGTCAATTAAACGTCATAAGCTCAGCCTTTGATTTGCATTGCATTTTTGGATAAAAGCTATGACATACGCATTAAGATCCCCTGTTTTTAATCGGGACAAGCTCAAGGTTTGAATGTGGTTAGCAATTAGCATTCTTTCCACGTCAGTTTAATGATTTGTGCATGAAGCGATGGTACGCATTCGTTGTAAACAAAAAGAAGTGATTGAATTTTGGCAAGTTTAAGATGTCGAAGGAATCAGCATGGTATCAATTTTGCCATATGAGTCTGAGCTCATAATTACACACTTTACTCTGAAAAAAGTTTGCCTTAACTCCTTTCTCCGCCCTTTTGCGGTTCTGCATATGAATATCGCGCAATTTTGGAAGCGCAGAAAGCCTAACCACGAGATTTTCAGTTTTTATCAAATTTCAGGAATAAGAATTTGGCTTCTTCTTGCGGAGCAGTGTTGTGTTAAGTACCACTGCAAAAAATGGATAAATTCTCTTACGTCGAGTATATAAATGTGGCTTCTATCCAAATTGGGATCTGGGTGTGATGGCGGTCCCTTGATTGCTGCACGTTGCCGCTTGTTAAGCTCTGCTCTGATCGGTACTCCTACTAATTCTTAAGCGTACAAACCTCTTTGGCACTCTGCATCCTTGAAATCTGCCTCAAATAACAAAATATAAAAAGGGAAGAGCACTCAGCTCGATGGAACATACTAAGATGTGAAAGAACCTGACAAGGAGACAGGTGTGGGTCACTTTTATGCTCCATAATTAAGTTAGAGACAGGAAGGTGAAAAGTGTGCGGACAAAATGCAGGCATGTCTTTAACATTTGAGCACCAACATTCCTCTCAGGGGATTATTCCATCGGCTGTTAGGTTGCCGTAAACATTTGGTATTTTGTCACCTTCCTGTGACGCATGTTGCCTTTGTCTTGACCATTTGATTCGCAAGTCTTACAGCTTCTGCGCCGTATGGCCATAATTGGGAGCAGGATCAAATCTCTGTTCGTGGATGGACTGGGCCATCTGTCCTGTTTTTTTCGCCTCTGTGTCTAGATGCTTCGCTTTATTATATTGAGCAGCTGTTGCTTTACAGATTTAGGTGGTCTTTCGCCTCTATATTCCACGCTAGGTCTATTCGGGAGCTAAATTAACTCGGGAATGGGACGCCCATATCCTTCACGATTTAAAGAATGCACCGCCTCAGTCACAGTCCAGTTCCTCCTCAACGGTTTTTCCCACAAGCTTGACTGACGTCACAAGCTCTCTTCGATAAAACTACTGCAGACTTAACCGACCATTGCAATGACCGGTTGGATGGATCGGAGAATCCTAGTGGAAGCACCAGCAGCAGTCAGCCCTTTTTTTACCATCGCCGCTGAAATGACGTTATGTTAAGGACCTCACCAAAGAATTCGTGGGTGGTAGTGGTGGTTAACATGCATAAAGGTTAAGCGCGTATTTAACACAGGCCTATGACTCAAACCTACTGAAAGAAATGCCTTTTTTACGGCGAGCAATTCTAATCCCCATCTCCCACCGTCATGATTGTGTATAACAAGGTTGTCCAAAGCACATTCGGATCAGAGCACCATCATACTGGATGGCTAGCAGTTCTTTAATGGATCCCTTCATTTTCAGCTATGCAACCAATACTTCCTCGGAGCACATATGCATTTTAAGGTATCTTAGCAAATGCTTGTGGGGTGATGCTAGGATCGCTGCCACCACAACAAAACGGCAGTTGAAATCGCTTGCGAAGAGCCCCCGACATTCACCCATCATCATTGCAAACATGCTTGATTTGTTTGACAACAGTTAACAGAATTTTGCCTCTAGTGCAGCTTTAGAAATTTCCTCCAAAAGGCCAGTGGAATAAGACCAAAAGTGGAATAAGACCAATCGACATCGCCACCCCACTGCATCACTGCTTGCAAATACTTTAAAAAGATTAGTCTGATATAAGAATGCAAGTTTAAGGGTGCAATTTATTCAAAGAGAGCAATTTCATTTTGAACCAGGCAGATGACTGTAAACAGGCTCTGTTTACAACGTAAGCAGAACGCTGCCTAAAATTCACTCACACCTTCGGCTTTTGTACCACAGGTATGAGTTCAGAATGACATCAGCACATTGTCAGCTTAACAAGGCAATGCTCCCTAGAATTACTTCACCCGTTCACCAACATACAAAAGCTAAGGCTGCGCACCAATGGTCACACATGCCACTTGGGTTGCTAACGGCAATAGCGCCACAGAAATCCATCAGCAATCTTTACAAATGTAGCATATTTAGTACATGTTATTGCGTTGAATTTAGATTGGATCCTCTTACTAGCCTTGGCCTTTGATTGATCTTCATAAAAGTATTTCATTCCTTTTTATTTTAATTATGAGGCAGGTCTCTCTACTTCAGGGAGTCTCACACTGGTATTTTACGGCAACTTACGTTCTTGGAATAAAGGTAGATAATTTGCAATCCTGAATCCTTTGTTAATCTTTTTTCCTATTGCCTTTAGCAGTGATCACTGAGTAGGGTTGTCGAAGGCATACGAAGAGAGCATCCATTGCTACCGACTATGGGGTAGAGGCTGTAACCTTAACAAGTACTTGGCAACTACAAATGCCTCTAAGTTACAATGACCTTACGGATAAATATGCATAATTAGTGCTTCGTGGGTCCTGCATTGGTCCACCGTATCCTTATTTGAATACGGAGCGCTGCTTCCGTCTTCTTTCATGTTCCTGTGTTATGTTGAAGAATGTCCTGTCGTGGCGAAGGTGAGGAGTGTCTTGGAAAAGATGGCGCCAAGCGTCACAGGGAGGTTTTACGTGGTACTATCCAGGGCATCAAGAAATCCTTCATTCTACATCAAGCACACCATAGTGGAGTGAAGCGCATATCTGTGGTCATCTACAAGGGGACTTGGGGTGTGCTCAAAGTGTTCTTGCAGAATGTTACCTGCGATGCCGTCACGGGAACTGAGTACGCAAAGTGCAAGATCGTCACTGCGATGGGTGTAATCAAATTAAATACTAATCGAAAAACGTGAAAGTTGCAACGAGACCAATCTACTTCCCATGCTACATCTAATCATTTGTCTGGCTTGCTGTCTTTTGTCTCGTACTCATCGTGCTTCTCACTAACTGATCAAATCTGAAGAAGAAGCAGAGTTTTGGCTTAACCATTGCAATATTTTGCGCTTAAATAACTAGTGTTGCCACCCTTTAGTCACTATTTTTCTCCTTACTTCTTCTGCCTTCTTTCTCATTTTGATCATAAATTTCGCTACTTAAGATGAATTCACTGTAGTCTAATGTGGGTTTCTGTGCTTGCGGGGGCTCTTTAGAATGCTGTCATTTAATGGTTCTTGAGTGGGATCATAAGGCACTTTGGGTGTGTAAATGCATTTGCCTAAGTACAAGTGATTGTCCTTTACAACGACAACAACATAGCAGCGCTGTTGATCTTTGAATATAAATAAGTAGAACTGCTGTGCAACTTCGCTGGACACAAACGATAAGGCAAAACCGAAGGGGAAATGAACTTGGCTCCTCGAAACGTCTAAAGATCAGCCGTTAACTAAACTTTTAGAAGGTGACTCTTGGGCGCATCCTTTGAGGTACAGGCACAAAAGCGCTTTTTTGGAATAAACGAGGATAAGTAGCAAATGGTCTCTTCTTAACTAATAAATAATAGTTGGTTAGTCGTCTGTAAAAACTGAAATGTTGCGCACATAATTTAACATGGACCAAAAACGGAAAAGTCCGACTTTATACTTCAGTAATAGAGGCTAAAAAAGATGGTTTCGTTTTAAAATTAACCTAGATATGGGCATGGTATACAATTAATTTTGCAAAACCGGAAGTCTAACTTTAAAAGTAATTTAAAAAATAATTAACACAGACATTATTGTTGCAAGTTGAGCAAACAAAGTACAGTTTGTGTCAGTAGTTCTTCATATGTGGTTGGTAGCTGCTTTCAAACCAGATAAACTACAGGGTCACTTGTTTTGACTCCTTTTATAGTTGCCATTCACTGCAGCAGGACAAGGCGGTTTTGTACTCTGCCTTTGGTTACTAGGCATTCTCGATTTATTCAACGACAAATTACGTGCACAAGGTCGTAAATTGTTTGATGTTTTTCCGAGAGCTAAAATTTGCGGAATTTTTTGCAATCCAAACGTTGCTTTACAAACACGCACACTGTCTAGAATGCGTTAGATTTATTCAGTAAATTATTACAAGCTGCCAATGAAGTATTACGATTTGCTCTGACAACCTGTGCCATGACAAATAAAGTATGGCATTGGCTAAAAATTTTCCACACATCTTAATGTACCAATTAGCTTTAGGCACTGCTTTCATTTGCAATTCGCCACTTATGGCGATTCATCAAAATGAACGCAGTTTTCACGTTTCCTTTGATAAACTGTTATTCTCCTGCTTCACTGCATTTTTCTTATAAAGTACTCTAATGTTATAGTTACCAAAAATATGGAATCGATCAAGTTGCTTAATTTAAAATATACTAGCCTGTTATTCTGAATGCGATCCTACCTGTTCGCATCCAAGCAACAGCAACTACTGGAGCTGTGTAGAAATCATGCCAGCTAAAATATCATTATCAGCATTGACATTTCGTGGAATGTTCACGACAAATATTCTATCATTGGATAGGATATCTTGCAACAGTGGTATTTGCGATTCAATTGCGCCTAAGAGCTGTAAAGTTAGATAACCTTACTGTAGAAAGGTTGTCATAATGATATAAATGCTGTTACTTTCCATGCGCAAGCAGGCTTTATGTTTATCAAAAGCAACACTAGAATAATAGGCAGTACCAAACGGATCGAAGATTATGCAAAGTGTGCCTGCGAATAAGTGCTGGGAAGATTGTACTGCTACGTGAAAAAGTGAAGTGATGAACCGTGAGCAATCAAAAGGTAGCATACCTGAGATTGACTGCTTGCACCTTGCACATCAAATCGTTGCTCGATATATGGCCTGCTTTTTCCAAGTCGGGAAAGCGGAAATGACATCTGTAGGTCGATCCCAACTGTGTGAAGAAAAAACCCGCCAAATGAAATTATCTTTTTCCATTTTCTGCAATCAAGGCAGCTGAGCAGAATTCAAAAGACTGTTTCTTTAAACTCACTATTTTAAGCATGTTTTAATTCATCAAGTATCTGTTAAGCGAATTCGCCCAGGGACCGCGTTATGGAGCAAAAAAGTTGGAAACAAAGTTTTGTCACATCACATGTCTTGCATCAACTAAAGCAAAGAGTGTATACAAAAAACGTAAAATGTGTTACCACAATTTCACAAGTGAAAATTTCATTGAAACTTACTATTGTCATAGTACACACCCTCTTTGAGATCACGTGCAAGTTGCTGCTGCAACAAGCATGGGAGCCAAACTTACCTCTGCAGAGCACAAACATTCTTTATGCATTACACTATTTCTTAGACATGATCGACTTGGTCAGAAATCACATTAATTTACTTGCAATTTAGCCAAAACATGTCATCGTTTTGAAATGTTTGTGGCATCTAAGGATAATAAGTGACCCAGTTATGACTCTGTTTATTGTTGCTATGTTTAGTTGGTTCAAGTTTAATTTTGCTGTATAGTGTAACAATTGTTTGATTGGGCCTGTCAGCTGTTACATCTATTGGGTCACCTGTCAAATCAAAACTCCTTGTTTAACTGCAGGTAACAAACAGCTTTGAAGCCTACACATTTAGGCACCTTACATATTGCTCATCTACAGTATTTGTTATTCATTTGCCACTTTTCTGCTAATTAACGATAGATGAACTTACACATAAAGAGGCACTATTTGCTACAGACTAGGTTGTTCCTAATAGAGTTATGCCTCCTGAGTCTAAAGCATACATTTAATAGCGAAAAAGTTTTGTGGATTTAAACGTTCCTTATTCCAGCTGTTTTTATGGCATCAAATAGTTTAGGAGTTAATGAGCTATAAATTCTGCAGAACTCATGCAATATAAAAAGCAATGGTGTCTGGTCAAATCCGCTTATTTTTTAAATTTGGATGTTGTGATTGCGTGCAAATACTAATACGTCTGTATGCAATGATTGGCAAATAATGTCAAGTTAATCTGGCTGGCGTCATAAATGCAACATTATGACACATGGTTCTGTTAATCAGAGCCTCTATTTGGTGACATGAGCAGGACACCGCGTCAAAATGCTTAGGTGTGTGCATGCACACACACTCATTGAATAATCGCGATTACTACGCTCGAAAGACAGAATTCGCGTCCTATTTGCTTTAGCGTCTTATGCCCAAGGGGGCGAATGAGAAGTTCAGAGTAAAACCAAAGAATATCACTGAGTCTTTCATCGTTTCAAGTAATTGCTCTTAACAATAGGGGTAGGAAAGAAATCGTTTGTCTTATTCGCAACATTCGTTCCTGTAAGGTAAAAATGGTGCTACCCTGCGTTGTGAAAGGTCAACAAAAATTATGCTTATAAATTGGTGGATCTGATAATTGCCTTTACAAGCTAAAAATTATCATCTTCTATTTGCAATTGAATTAAGTTGTATAACTCAGGAAGGTTTTTCATTAAAAGTGTGGACACTTTGTTTTAAGAATTACATAAACTAAAGTCGGCGTTTCTTGCACGCCTCCCATGATGATGAACTTGGTCTTAAGACTTAGGCTAGATGTTGCTGACAAGTGGTTTTCCATGACGGGAAGACAGCCTTTTGCTCTTTATTTTTCTGACAGGATGAAAGATGAATGTGGAAACAGACTAGTCGAGGCACTGTTGTACGGCCGCCAGATACACAGTGCATTCCGCGCCTACACGCCTTTGCTCTAGTGGTAGGCATGATACCAACCTTCATTGTCTTTCCTAGTGCATGGTGTGCTCTAAAACTAGATCGGCGCAATACAGCTACATTCTAATGAATGGTAAAGTAGAGAGTTATCTGCCCTTTAACCTCTACTATAAACGCTCATTTACGGAACACAAGCACGATGTGAGCAACATATCACGGCAAGTAGAGAGATATGCCGGAGGGGGTTCACCCAAGTGCCTTAAAAGAAATGTGTTGAGAGAGCACCTAAGGACCAAATCAAGAGCCATTTCTACTATGGCAATGCTTTAACCAGGTCAATGTCGGGGGTGCAGCAATTTCCCCCTGAAACCGCATTTTGTTTCGGACCTGGGGCTCTCTTACAGGTATTATCATTTATGATGCAAGCAAACCTACTTGTTTGAGCCACAAAATATGGTGCACCCTGTCAGAATTGGTTTGCTGTGAATAAAACACCGATTGCTCTCTAGTGATGGGTCCTACCTACCTGTTTCCTTGAGCACAAGGGTCGTGGAATGTTGCAAACAGGCATTAGGCTACACTATTTAGAAATTAGGGCAACATAAACAGCTCAAAGCAAGACTTATTATGCCTGTTTTTGCTTGAAAATGGTTGCAACAGACGACTAATCTGAAATTCCATCGAATCGTTCCTTCATTCTTTCAAATCTTTTGCAAAGCAACCCAAACGTTTATTGATTACTGACTGAGTTACTGGCTTACTATCTACGCGAAAGTCAGGTCGATTTATGATGTGAAATGGTTTCCGTCAAGCGAGGGCGCGTGCTGCCGGTCTCCTTTAATCCACACAGTTGCGACAGTTCACTCCATCGCAAGAAAGACCAGTTACCACGATTTTATGACATTGCGTAATAACAAGGGAACTCATAGTTTATTTTCGCATCCACTTACTGCAAAGTTTCGTTCTCGAGTCTTGGCGAATAGCGCATACCGCCAGAAGTTGGGGTAAGCACAATAAGACATGATGATCAGGTACATCTCTGCTTCCAGTACACCTCCTTAACCTTGCCATCCTAAATCAATTTAAAATGCAAGACTCTACTCCTAGAAACTTCTGGATAATGCTTCGGCTATTTCAGCTGCCCACCACACCCAATAGGCACGCAATGCCTACATTGTCTCACTTCTTCCCAGGGCAAAAATTTATTAAATGTGAACAAATTTAGCAGGAAATAAATATTCTATTTGTAGGTAAGTGGTCGGAAACATAAACCATGGAGATCTATCACCTCATCTAACTCCACCACGTGGCACCTTGGTAAATTCACGTTCCTTTGCGCACAGTTGAAGATTGCAACTGCGATGTTTCCCTATCCACCCAGGCTGCACAGTTCATAGCATAAACAAATAAAAACTAAAGCAGTATTTAAATTCTCGAAGAGATGCGGTAGAGAACAGTCAGGCGATACCAGGGTTTGCATCACTGTATGAGCCCGCATCGTCGCCGAAGCAATACTTTACTCCTCTCGTGACTTCTGTTAAACTGTACTCGAAGCAAGACCACATTTTAGCCCAGTGCAGTGGCTAGCAATGAGAATGCATGTAAATGTGCTAGCAGCCTCTGACGCGAATTGCAGATTGCCTCGAGACATTGACAAATAATTGCTAATACTTGAGCCAAGCGAAAGTAGAGACTTGCTTCCAGGATCACAATACTGTTTATAGAAGTGGATAAAAATATGAAAGCAGAAGCAATACTGAATTTTGAAATGTCATTCAGGCAAAGTAGCCGATAATATGGCTGGATTTGGTTCAAACAGACGAAAAGTGGCTTTCAAGATAGAACAGACAAATTCAAGCAGGAGGGATTGGGCATGCAGAAAGGAAGATTCTTTGAGCTTTATTTTTTCGTAAGAAAAACTGCCGAAACGGGATCGACTGATCATGGCAATAATGTTTTCGCCACCCATCTTGGATAGCAGGGCAAATCGCAGAGTATTTTACTAAAGAAACAGAGCCCTCCATGCGAACGTTTTTGACATCCTGCGATACCAAACTGCATCGCGACGGAGATATCGTCTACCTTCATTAGTATTCTGGCACACCTCCTGCTATTTCAAATGAAGCATATCAGAATGGAGAGCAACTGACGCACTTTGGCCCAAACAGCAGATCTTTACTTCCATTTGGCATAAGTATTTTTAACTACTTGTCAATATCTCGAGGCGGTGACTCGCGTCAGGACCTCCTAGCACATTCTTCCATATCGAATTCAGATTCTAGATTCTCCCTTTCATCCTCTCTCACTGCTAGCCGATGTGCTTGGGCCCATTTTATAGTCTCGGTTCGAGTGCGCTTCAACAGAGTTCACGAGAGGAGTGGAAATATCGTCTCAGCAACGATGTGGGTTCATGCAGTGAAGTCAGCTATTCCAGCACCTAAGTCTACTCCCTCATCTCATGTGACGAGATGCACAATCTGGTGACTTAACATTGGGACTTACAAGTGGAAATCGTCTTGCTTAGTGGAAATGGGAAGACATCCCACTTGAGATTCCCACGTGTGTGTGATCGAATAAAAGATATCAAGCTGGCACATTCGGAAGTAGAATGAAACGAGTGATCCTCGTGCTTTTAAACTTTGACACTTTTCTTAAAGATCGAATGCTATTTCCTAAAATGGCGACACACGCAAACTGCTTTTACCCCGATAATGAATGAAACAAGGGCACTCTTGCTTGCCTATTGGCTGAGCTAAAGTTGACAGCCCCATTTGCCAGCAAAACCCAACTAACAACAAAATCACTTTTCACTTTTCCACCTTCCATCAATTTACGCTAAATTGGAAGGTCTGAGTCATAGTGTCAACCAGAAGTTCCCAGCATCAGAGTTTGCTCTCCAATTTAGTCAGAAGAGGTGTACGCGAACTAGTGGCAACCCGATCACCGTGCCTCGTAATGCTCACTCCAACTTCTGGTGGAATACGCCTTTCTATAAGACTCGAAACATTTCACTCACTTCCACCCAGAATCCATTCTCCATGGCTTAGTTTGCAAAAGAACAAGCATTCTATAACCCTAACCTCGTATAAACGCATAATGACGAATGGTCCTTCTACTACGTTTAAGACGAGTGCACATGTTTTTATCTAACAAGGCTAAAGTGGGTATCGGCGCATTGGTCTAGAAGGTGTTTAACAGTCAATCATGCGAATGAAAAATTCGAGAACTCGAAAATGAACATTTTATAGAATGGTGGTACTTTCAGCACCATTGGCACTAAGTACAGTACACGTTTGAACAAATCGAATTAATAAATGGCTCTTAGTACCATTTTCACGTCAGTTCTTGAAGGTCTCTCTATATACTTGCAAATCCTTTGCCTACGTTAAGCGGGAGGCGAAATAAATCCGCAGGGCTAATGACATTGGTTTGATCGCCCATCCTTTCAATGGTCAAGTTGTTTTGTATCAAAGTGTCCAGATCTACTTTCCTCTGGTCAAGAGGTCGGAGTGTGTCTATTGGGATCAAATTTTAGTAAACTCACTTTGTGTACAATAAAATAATTATTAGTGCAAGCTGATGAGGCCTTCGCCTCGAGGTTGTCACTCCGTTGCATCTGCTATAGCTTTATTTTGAAAAAAGTCATCTCCAATTCAGATAGCAATTTGCAAATGAAGGTGAGCGAGATTGACTGCTAGATATGTTCGCACCTCAACACTTTAGCAGTTATTTCACCAACAACAGCAGCGCTATGTCCAGCATTGCTCACCTACTGAGGGGCCAACTTGCGAACTTCAAAAGCGTGTTTATTTGGAGGTTGAAGAGGCAACTTGACCACGTAATATACGAGGTTGTAAAGCTTTGCAGCAGAGTATGCTGCCTCCTGGTCTCTTCTGTAGAGAGCGTTTAGCCAAGATGAAAAGGCGCGGAAGCACACAAACTCTGGTGCCACATCCAAACCAAAGTTAATGTGGTAACATGCAGCACGTGTCACTGGTCGATTCCACACATGCGACAGGGAAGAATTTAATCACATTAACGCTAGACATGCTGTTGGTCGCGCTTCTCCCGACTGTTATCCTCCCCACTACCCAGTTCATTCTATACGCCCCTCCTCCGCTACGTTTCGTCCTAACACTATGTGCCCTTCTATGTCCTCATCGTCACCCCCATCTCCGCTTGAAGAACGTCGATGCACCAATGCATGGAGTCAAGGCGGACTTCGTGGAAATTAAGGGTGAGTCATGACACCACCCTCTTTACTTCCTCACTTTATAGCGTTTTGTTTTCTTGCATTCGCTTTCTCCATTGATCTCTTCACTTTCCATCCCCTTCTCTTCGTCAACATCATCCCACTCTTTCATCCCTTTTAGTTAAGCAACTGAAATTCTCAGCTCGTGTTGGAGAGGTTGAGCTACCCTTACTCTCTTCACTAATTAGGAGCAGGCATTATCGAAGGCGCAGAATCAGAAACACGTACCGGCTACCTACATTTGCATGTTCCGTAGTTGTATTTGGGAGTGAGCTGCTCTGCTCTTTGCCACACCCATGCTTTCATCATCTTTATGCATCGACATAATTTTATGTTCTAATTATGAAATAAACAGCAAGAGTACAGGATCAAAATTATGTGCTTTCAGTCACTCACTCAATGAAGACACACTGCAATAAGCTGAGGTGAACTATGCGCAGTTGGATAAGGCATAACTACATTCGTCTCTCTACTTCAGCATGCAAACAACACTAATCATTTCGCATTTTATCATTCTAGTAATGCTTCATTTGCCCCAGAATTCACGAAGAAGACTTAGAGGTCAGTGACGCTCTTAATTCTGTCCCTCGGGCATTAGGATTCATCGCAAACACGTAGGAACCATTGGCACCTTCAGATCGAGGAATAAGATGCAACTCTCGTGCATCCTGATTTCCTCTCAGATTCCGCTCCAATGTCATCGTTCTAATTCTGTCATTTTCCCATTATCCTTGCGTTCTTCCAAAATAATGAGTCTTACGTAATACGTGATCATGTCCCGTCGCATCTTGTTTATCTACTTTGTTATGGTTAATAGATTTGCAGATGCACACTCATGTACCTACCTTTCCTCATTGCCTTTTAGTGAGGCCAGAACTAGCTCGTTCACCATCTCCCTTTTCATACCTTGTCATCCTTCAAAGCGAAATTCACGCTTCTCCTCTGCTTTTCCTACCGAGTCAGTCTTCATCAGTGCCATTTTGGTGAGTTCTCCTCATTTTGATTGTCCATGTCCGCTGTCCATCATATGTCTACACCTTTATCCCACTGCATTCATAGTAAAGACTGAACGCAGATCAGACTGCACCAGGCTGTACCGATGGCCGTATCTTGTCTAACTACTTTCCATCGTATTCCATGTCAGCGCTCACGTTTCCTATTGCCTTTTACTACTCCAGCCCATCCCACACCCCACCCATCAAGTCTTCCTTCTCAACGTCTATTCATTACAAGTGTGTGATTTGAATTCCAGCCGGTGTTTTACTTTCCGCATTGCTATTGTCCATCCTTTGCCCTGTTAGACGATCTACATACCTACTCCGTTACAGACACTTACTAAACGCATACCTCTCCTCCATTCGTTGCTGCAAGTACACTGTAAGGCACGAAATATACACTTGTCTGGGAAGTAGAAGAAGAACAATTCGTCTTTATGCGTTGATACGAAGTACAAGGCAATCACGTGGTATGATGTTACTTGCTGAGTTACCGGCTGGAGACAGCTTAATAGCATATTCATTATTTGTGGACAAAAATGTATTAACTTCACTAACAAGGAAAAAAGGACATTAGTGTGCTCAGAATCCATGAGAATAAGTGAAAAGTAACAGCGAGAATATAGACACATATAAGTGCTTAGTGCACCCCATTGGCCCGATTAACAACCCACGTTAACTTACACGCAATTTTTTTGTTGAAAGGGAGCTGGAGTTACAATTACAATGTAACCGCATGAGTGCAGGTAAAAACTATGCTTTGTGTTTATTAATTAACTCAATGTGCAATGATTGCAATCTCAGCACTTTTTGCTAAGTACAGGCTTTCATGTTGAATGTTAAGTTTGCTATCACGCACTGAATTCTCTGACGAGCACTCTTTAAAATAAGTGGCCTGTTCATGATGATGAGTGAACACTCTTGTTTTGCTGGACAAGTTTCTTTGCAAACATTGCTTTGGTGGGCAGGTCTTTCCTAAACTCTATGTCCGAATAAGATACTTGATGTTGTTCAGCTTGGAAAAAACAGCCTATGTTAACTTGAAATCATCAAGCACATCTATTGCATTGTCGCTCACTTTTGATTTTTCTTGACTTGTAGAGCAGTTCAACTAGCCGTTTTTTGTGGTCGTCTTTGTGTTTTGTATCATCAACACACGTATCAACACATTTAGTGGCCAACAATCTGACTTGTGGTGGCGGCCCTCAGGGAGACCGTTATCGCGTTTATGGTTGCAGACTCAGCCAGTCGGTCTGTCTGTGTGTCTGTCTGTCTGTCTGTCTGCGAGGATCCTCTTGCACTGCGTACCTCTTGCTGCCCACTGGCTCCTCCATCTCCTGCAGCAGCAGCACAGCTTGGATGTTGGTAACCACATCACCCTGCGCGATGATCACACCACCCAAAAACTTGTCCATTTCCTCGTCGCTGCGAATGTCCACCTGCAGGTGACGAGGCATGATACACGCCTTCTCGTTGTCGCGCACCATATGCCCGCCAACTCCAGCATCCCGGCAGCCAGGTACTCGAGCACAGTGACCAAGTGGACCGGTGCTCCAGCACCCAAACGCTACGCGTAGTCGCCACGACGCAACAGTCGGTGCACTCGACCCACGGGGAACCGTAGACCTCCCTGAGCAGACTTCGTCTTTGCCGTGGCCCGCAACTTGCCTCCTCTGCCCCTTCCACTCATTCCTGATTGAAACGTTCCCCTGCCACCTGACGGACCACCTCCATTCTATCCTCGCCACCCACCACACTGAGAGACGCTTCCTATTGGCCACGCAACACCCCAACCACTTTATGCATCTCATTAGCTCTTCACTACCAGCGTTTTCTGCCGTTGGCCACTTTATTCATCGTGTTGTACCCCACTGACAACTAAAATCTGCCATTACTGCATCTTGTGTAGCCCAAGCCGTGGAGCTTTCGTTTTTTAATTTGGGCTAACGAACTGATTTTGCCTCAACAGGGTCGAGAATTGTGGATATTGTGTGTACTGAACCATCGAATCCAACAATTCCGTGCTGCTCCACGCTCTACTCACTCGTCTCTCCTCGAGATCATCAGCAACCTATCTATCTTGCCATTCGAATCCTGCCCATCTACCTGGTAATTGATGGATCGGCAGCTGCTGCATATACGTGCGAATTGTTTACATTATTGATATCATTATTGTTATTATTACATTTAATGGAAAATACACAGCAGTTATTTACTTTCGTGTGTTTTACCACTGATTCATTAAATACCATCAACTTATTAATTTTAGCACTAACAATGTCGTATTTGCAAAGCAACCACACCGTCCTAATATCTCCTCCTTGAAGCCGTCTTGTGAGAGCACTGAGTATAACTCCATCCATCACAAAGCCTATCTCTCTCCCCATTCTTCTCTTTAGCGTTGACCCAATCATCAAAATCATCTTCGCATGTCTTACTACACCCCATTCCCGTCATCTGAACCGCCCTACCCTGCTCTCACCTATACTTAGACAGACGTGAGCACTACATGCATGAACGCTAGCACCTCCAAGCAGCACACCAATGAAGGCGAGACAGGATCGAGAAAGTGGTATCAGAAGTGTACATTTCCACTACAACAACCAAGAATGAATATGGCAATAGTAGTAGTGTCCTTCAACAGGCCGTGCAATGCGTTCACTCACTCACTCACTGTACGCCACGCACACACACATACACACATCTCATCATCCACTTGGAGTCGGTGTATTTGGTCACAGCCTTAGCGCTCTCTGACACCGCGTGCTTTACCAACTCACCCTGCGGCAGCAGACTCACAGCAGCCTGAATCTCTCTGCTCGTGATTGTCCACTTATTGTTATGATGCGTCAATCGACTCGACTCGGCGGCAATCCGCTCAAAGTTGTCGTTTACGAAGGAGTTCATTATCGACATCGCCTTCGGCAAGATGCCTGTGTGGGATGCACCTGAAGCAACACCTTGTAGATGCAGATGGCGCAGCTCTACTTCCTCCTCCCTTTCTTCGCCCTCTCCGTCTTCGGCACCTTCACCTTCGACGCCTTCTTCGCGGCTTTGCCTGACACTATCTTGGGGACCACAACAACCGCCATACCCTCGTCAGTGAAACGCGAAACCAAGCAATCCAACACCGCCTCATCCACACCTACTTACGCACATTCCCTCCCTCATTATCGCTGGCAAAGTTCACCTCACACGCGTTAGCGCACACGTCAGCCGACCACAACGCGCACAACTGCATAAGGCGTCTTCTCATTGGTCCAAGAGTGGCCAGACCCAGGAGGAGGATGATGTGGCGACGGTCGCCCGTGGGTCTATGCTGCCACGGTATCAGCTAGCCAACACTCGCTTTCGTCCACCCAAACACTGAAATATTCCTCCCATTTCTATCCACTACACACACACACTCTCAGTGTTTTAGTTGCCAAAATCATTTTTAACGGGGTTAGGGTGGGCATAGATATACCAGCATGTGAATGTTTGCCCAAATGTGAATCAATAAATGCATGCTTGTTTTAACAGATATAAGACAGTTGCTCTCCCATTAACACTCAGATAGATGGATATTGGCAGAAGGCGAAGATGGGCAAATTGGTGGTGTCATCCTTCTACACCTTTTTAGTAAATAACATTTCTCGCTTTCCATTTTCGATAGAAATAAAATTCCTATTTCTTGGCCAACCACAAATCAACATAGAACGTATTTTTACGTAGGCTGTTTTGTTCTAGGATGGTTAGGAATCAATTAACAAAATTAATGCAAAATACACGGACTTGACATTGGAAAGTAACTCGAACTATTATGTACATCTTGGCAAAACATCATACACTGAGGAAGAACAAATTAACGACACTTACCTGAATGTGTGAAAGCATCGTCATGCTTTGTCTGTTCAGACTGCCGGTTTCGGTCACTGGGGTGGCCATATTGTACTAGATGGACTGGCTGGCCTCCGGGCTGTGCTTAGCAGTCCCAAACCCTCTGTTTTCAGGAAATATGCATTCTGCCCTAGAATCATGCTTTCCTTTGCCCTCGAGGAGGTATTGGGGCGCTACAGCATCATTAAATTTAAAGCGCCTGTAGCGTCCCTAGGTTTCCATTAAGGTAAAGGAAGACATAGTACTAGGGCAGAATGCATATATTCTGGAAAGAGAGGGATTGGAGGGCTGTCGGTTCGGCCCGGAGGCCGGCCAATCGGCCAGTACAATGTGACCGCTTAACCAATCAAAACCAGCCATCCAAGTGACCAAAACCAGCGGTCCAAACAAACAAAGTATTACACAGCCACTCTTCTTTATAGCTTCGTCCCCAACTCTTCCCCTGGTCAGACTCCCGTATCAGCCATCGCAACATAATCAGTGCTGGAATAAGCATCTACAAGCCAAGGGCATGTGTTCTTGCAGTGCCATCAATTCTGCGCAGCACCCGGCGAATCTAAGGCGTATTTCTTGGTCCTTTAGCTCACAACAATGTGTCCCAATGAAATGATGGAGGTCTGAATCAAAGTTTTCGAATGGATCAAGACACATGAAACACATGTTGTGATTCTACGCTTTCTTGATGCAGTGGGCTAAAAAAGAGGATGTGGTAGAATCCTGAACAAATGGGGCAATTGTGCCTCATAGGAACGGGATTCACGCAATGCAAGTGTGCAAAGCACAAAATGATGCTATCGAAAGGCGTCCCGCAGATTCTACTTCTGTTGGTACGCAATTTGTCGAAGGAAGGCGAATTTCTCAAAATCAGGAAAGAGAGCTAACGGAGGATGCTTAATCCCTCTTAACAGTTCATTGGACTTGGAGTTCACAGCTAGTTTCGCTTCAATTGTGAACATCTTTCTTGCAGAACACAAAGGTGAGAAAGGTGCAGAAGACGGACGTCTATCTCAGCCCTTTTGTTATGGAATGTCAGAGATTCTCTCATCCGTACCAAATGCACTTCTTTCGCACCTCTCAATTTTGCCACAAGTGGTACAGACCAGGATAGAAATCCACCAAAGTCAGGTCTGCTTTCCGCTGCCACCAATGTAGCGTCCCGACACTTTCTGTAAGGTAAAAAAAGCATAGTACTTGGGTGGAATATGTACGCTGGAAAAAGAGGGATTGGGTGCAGTTGGCATGGCCAGGAGGCCGGCAAACCGGCTGGTACAACGGGACCACTTATGCAACCAAAACCAACAGTCCAAACGAAGCATTACAATCCTCGCCTTGCTAAATCGACTTTCTTGAATATTTGCTAGCCTAATTTACCTTTTAAATAATACTCTTATGCATATATTTTTAGCTTTTAAAAATGCAATTAATATTTACGTGTATATTTGCTAAAATTTGGATCTTTCCTAAATGCGGTTGTTTTGCTAAATACTAAATATGTGTAGGCTAGCCCAGATACTTTACTAGTAGTTTGTAAAGACCAAAGCCAGTCGCGGTCGTTTTGGATTTAGTTTCCTCACGCGATTTGGGTAATTGTTCATAGGCTCGGATGCTAGCTTGAGAGGCTTTGCTTGCATCGAATTTGGGTAATCCTAGTGTAAGCTTTGCTGTGATTGATATAAACAGTGCTTTTAACCCTTACTTCCGGGGAAATGTATGTTTCTAGTGGTGTGTCATGCTAAGAATAGAGGCATCACCTAGCATCACTGGATGTGTATCTAGTCTTGTATTTTGCTTCACGAATTCCGCAGGTCAGAATGGGTAGTAGCTTGTCGACCTTTGTCACGTTTTTATTAGTTATTGGTAGGTCCTTTCATACTTAATGCCTGGTGAAATGCCGGTTATTTTCATTGCTGCTATTTTCATGTTGGTAGAATGGATGTAGGGGCATGGGGCGCTTTGCGTTTTAGTTGTTCGTTAGCTTTGTGACCTTGATTTTGTGGTGATGGTATCTTTGAGAAACGTGTTATGGAGGGCCCAAATAGTTATTGAGTCGTGGGTTCAGCTTTGATGTGAGTTGGTGCTTAACGCAGATCCAGATGCAAAGGAATGATTACACGGAGGCCCGCAATTGCTGGTTCGGAAATGTTTGCCTCAACACGCAGGTCGCACCTCGTGGGCGTCTTGAATGTTTGCTTTTTGAGGTGTTTTTGTCACTTATACTTGCGTTTTTAGATTCGCAGTGCGTTTGAATTCACTTCCTGGCCTTTCTTTCATCCCTTTTTAAGTATCACGAACTCATAATGATGGCGAGTTGACATCTGAAGATCCTGCGGAATGGTGGACAGTGCGAGATTCTCGAGTCACCTGGACAGGCGTCTCCCTGGTTCTGCGATGTGGATCATGTCGTGGACGATACCGGTGTGTTTACTGGCATTGCGTTAGGTTTCACATCTTTCGCATAAGCATTGGATAATTGCATGGATGCAAGCTAGAGTGACGAGACGAGTACGCGATTAGAGTTGGCATGGCAGGAAAGCTCACCGTCCTGTTTGGGAAGGGTGGTGGGTTTCGACAGTGATTGTGTCAGTGCCGAGATAGCGAAATTAATGAGACTTAATGCAATCATTTATTAAATGTGGTCCGGTTCCTTTTGCTGGAATAATGTTTGCCTGCCTTAGCGACTCGAGGTGTGTGTTCTTCATTGCAGTATTTGTTCATTTTTCACTGTGTGCATGGGTGCATTTTTTGGTATTTTGCTGGTAATCAATATTTAATACGTGAAATGTACAAGTTGGTAGTCATTTACATGCGTGCACATGTTCCGAAATGTACATCTATGTGTGCAAAGTTTTTTATTGGATGCGATTCACGAGGAAAAGCTGGTGGTTTATGAAGGAGGATTTCATGGCGAACGGGACCTCATTTGTTGTCCATAGATGACGCTCATGCTTGTTCGTTGTGCTGAGCATTTGTAGAAGAGCTTGATTTAAGTTGTCCCCGCGACTTTCCATGTGGTGAATTGATTTATGAAGGAGGGTTTCATGGCGAATGGGACCTCATTTATTGCTGAAATGTGGGAAACCTGCCAAGCATGAAGTCATTAGTGAACAGCACTAGGTGTCAATTTCTGCTCTGGAATTCGCACATTGCATGTGGGACTTGCTAGCACAGTATTTTTATGTTGATTTTGTCAGCCTGTCAAGAGTGGTGGATATTGGTGATGAGCAGTACTACTGAGTGATACTCGCTTCTCCGCCGCCAATGCCTCCAGTGCTGCTTATGGGACGCTATTCAACGGCATCCCAGACTCATCAGGCCACCAGCAACGTCTGTCGCTGTCGACGGTGGCAATGACAGGGAGGAATGTGGGTGTTAAAGCCGACCCATGGGAAGCCACTGAGACTGCATGGAGCGCCTTTGAACTGCTGTGGTATTGCGATTATTCGACCTATCGATTCTGCCGAAAGTTCCTTTGCTTAGTGTTAACTAATCGCTCCTCCTGGAAATAAACACCGCGTCCTTGTGCTTGGTGGGCTTATGAACGACTGAGTGTGGTGTGAGCGCCACGCGAAACCGAAAAAGAGAGTTGTGTGAGTTGAATTTGATGCTCTTACCTTTTTGCATTCATTAGTTTTACTTGGTCTTTATTTGATCTAAGATGTTTAGGTTTAGTCGCCTTGACCACTACGATATGAGATGGAGCCGATGTGTAGTAGATGTTGGGTAGTTGAATGTGTGGTTGTACTACGAGGCTTTGATATGTAAGCATGATTCTCTGTACGATTCGTTGCCACTTTCGATAATCGCTTGGCTAATATTTGAGGCTTAAGATGCAAGTTATTGAAGCGTATCCTCGCATAGGTAACTTGTCGAAAGGGGCGATTTCAGTGGCGCCTACGTGAATGCCGCAGTGAGTGGGAAACCTTATTGCCGAGTGTGATTAAATTGTGGGAGGAACGGGAAATGGTCAATGATTTCATGCTCCGATTGCTTCTTCAGATTTTTGCCTACGCGACCTATGTCACGTGAAATTGTGTGATTTCAGTATTCTTGTATGTGTTTGTGTGTGTGTTGTTTAGCGGCCATCTGCCAGCTGATGGTGGTGAGTGTATTTCCGCCGCCTGAGACAAGTGGTCAAGCTTGTCTTTGTATGCTTGCGATGTGCCAGTAGATTTCAGACCGGAAGCTCCATCAAAGCTTAATTATTCTATCATTTTATTTGTCGTGTTGTGGAATCGTTGGCAGGAGTTGGACTTCTCGCTTTTACATCAACATTTCTTCCACTGGTTAGCACATTGTCTCATCCCACAAGGAACTAGTTCACGCCATGGGGATGAGGTGACTGACGGCGCAGTAGCCTTATCGAAGAGAGCACGGAGGATGGCGCTGGACAAGGCGAAGTGGAATATGTAATGCGTTGATGGTTTGTTGAATGACGGATTTTGGTGATGGGGTGACTTATTTGTCTTGTCGTTTTACGCTCGTGGAGTGTGTTGCTGGTATGTCAAATACACTTCTATGTATACTGCCCGAGTACGATGTCTCGTATCGTCTTCGGGGAGGGGTAGAGCTGAGAGAACTGCAGTAAGCATGTATGCATTGGCGATGGCGATGTTCCATTGTGTAGACGCAGCTCATTTGCATGACCAGGTGATGGCTGCGACATATTTTGCCCCAACAGGTGTGGAAATGTTTTTATTTTGTTGGATCGCAGTTTGTTGGCACAGGTAATGAGTGCATTCTAAATCATAGTCTAGATTTGTTTTTTCCGTTTCACTGTTGAGTGTGTCGTGATTTGTTGAAAGGTGAAATGTCACTACTTAGCCTTGAGAACGGCTTTAGAAGGTGGAGAATGTGTGACTTGTAGGTAGTTGGGTGGGTGGGTTTGAAAGGGTGAGTTGTGCTTGGGAAAAGACGTGACATTTCCAGTCACTTTTGCAGGAGCATATATACCAATAAGGCGGGAAGGATGAAAGTAGCTTGAGTAAACTTGCAGTATCTTTTCCTTCGTGGGGAGGCTCTAGAGTCCTGTCATGTTGCCATGTCAGTGCGCGCTACTTTTAAGTAGATGTGATGGCTAGCATTACCATTGGGCAACTACGCGGGAGTTCGTTTGCTGAATCCGCTAGTGTACCTGGAGTTCTTTGTGTCCCATCTATGCCAAAGGTGAGTTTAGTCTACTGGCCCTTCAACCGCCTTGTTGGCAGAGCAGTGAAACGCCCATCTAGTTGTTAATACTGAGCTTAAAGCAGAAGTGAAATTGCTTGACGCACATTTCGATTTGAGTAGGTGATCAGGTTTTCAAATCGAAAATAACTTCAAATATCTCTCAATGAGGCTGGGCTTGTGTAAAGTGCTTGTCAAGACAAAAGTGAAGCGAGGTAGGTGCTAGCTATGAAACTAATGGCTGCGTTCTAAGTTCTACATATTTGCACAGCTAAAGTAAGCAGTGGATTTTTGACAAAACGACTTACTTTTGTAACCTAATAATGGTTGGTTCGTACTGTTGTTTTAATACCTTATGATGAAGAACTCCTCCTAAAGGTGAGGACGGTGACGACCTTGAGAATATCCAAACGCCGCACCGATGGGACGCTATAGCAAAGCAAATGCAGTTGATAAAAGCAAACTGTGGAAATGCAGAATGAGAGTTAACTGGGTCTTGAGTCCAAATTCCGAAATTCAAAAGTTAACTTTTTCGCAAAATAAAATTAAAAATCAGTGGGGCATTAGCGGTGTGAGCAGTAAATACGAGGTGTTTGAAATGCTTAAAAGAGATAATGGGTAGATGAGAAAGTAGAATAGATTCATTTTCACGATCTCACATTCCAAAGACATTGTTCACTTTCCACTTAGTAGATTAAGCTGCAGTCGTAATGCTTTGCTACTAGTGTGGCTCTCATTTTCGATACGACGAATAGGGAAGGCCAGATTCCCTTCGCAGATTGGGCTGGCCTCTGAGCCATGCCAGCAGCACCAGTTCCTTCCTGTCTGCCGAACATCTATGTGTTATGTCTTCTTCAGCCTCCAGAGAAGTCTCGAGAGGGGCGCAGAATTTAAATGCGGGTAAAATTTCACTGTCTTAGGCACATCATCTGTACTAGTCCGAGTGCCTTTTAATTCATGGTGGTATTCGCTACTCTCGAAAGGCAAGCTGTAGTGTTTTTTCTCTTCAAATATTTCGTTTACAGTGAAGAACATACTTGAGCAGTTAATTGATTCGCAACCTGAGGACGGCGGAACTATTCTGGGCAAACCCAGGGTAAGGTTCACTGTGTTTCCCTACGCCTTGAAAAGCTTTCTAGAGGACTGCTAAGCTCTAGCAATTCGAGTTTTGAGTTAGTTCATTAGTTAAATGTGAAGTTCCTTTTATCTGATGGGAATTTGTGAAAATTCCTCTCCTTCCATTTGGTCGATAAAAGGGTACTGCGCAAAAGTTAGCGCACAGTGAGTAGTCAGGTATCATCGAAATGCATGAAAAGACTTGCTGCGGGGAGGCCTTTAAGTACACTTTGGATTTTGGGGCACTGCTTTCTAGACAAGTGCTCCCCTTTCCTGATCTGAGTGCCACGTATGGTTACGTTGGTCTCTCTCCCGGTCCCATGTGGACTACGGAAGTGCGTTCTCATTGTGAGTGGTAAGAAATCTAAATGCCTCTATGGCAAAAATGATTTCAGCTTTCTGCTTGATGATGCATATTATTCGTCGTAGGCTTGATTTTGAAGTACTGGAGAGCAAACAGCGACTCAGTGCGATTTTAAGCTGTAAAACGAGCCTCTCCCAATTATTAGATGACAAGGCCATGCAGAGGTTGAGATCTGTCTTTAAAGCGATTCACCCTTTGGGTTAGGAAAGGTTAAGGGGGCAGTGCATCACTCCATGCAACGCCCTTAATAAGATTTTCTCGGTGTGTGATCATCACCTTTTCATTGTGTTAGCGCAAACATTGGATCTCAACCTGGTTAAATGCAGAGACGAACGGGCATTTTGGTAAAAAAGCAGAGAGGTGGAAATGGCTGACTGTATTGCTTATCGTTACAAGGATTCTGTGTGTACTCAACTCTCATTTCTTTTGTGCCTTGTGGAACAGGCTTTGAATCTTGATTGTGATAGCGACTGTTTCAGTGAATGCGATACGGTAGGAAGCCTACCACTGTTAGCGGATAGTTGTCAAAATAGTGCAAAGACATCCAGTTGCATTGGATCAGTAGATCAGAGCAGAACAAAGTTTTTCACTGGTTTAAGAATTCTCTCTCCCATCTCTGCCTTTGCTTCATTTGAATGATCGGATTGGTTATGGAAAGACATTTTTAGGGTATCGCAACTATATACCAGAAATGGAGGCCAAATGGCTTCTATTCGTCCACTCCGTTTCGAAATTTGCATGTGCTGACCTCTTCCAGCTCCACAGGTACGTCTAAACTAACGTGCTGCAGTTTAAAAAATAACATCCATGCTAATGCTGTGTAGTTGCAGCTGCTGCAGAATTCAAGGCTGATTGAGGTGGTAGCGTTTTTGTGTGCTTCTCAGGGTTGTCTTTGCTCGGTATTAGAGTAAAACAGCCTGGTAACTGTACAGCAGCAAGATTTCCCCCAAAGCGAAAGAATACACTATGCATGGAAACGAGTGTATATAGGAGATACATTAGGGCGAAGATGCGATTACGGGGCACCCAAGTAGCAACTTGACCACAGCACGAATGAAACGAATAAACAGGTTGGCGGACAGTCATTTTCCTCTTTCAAGTACCGTCCTTCCTGTACCCCTTATTCAGCCTCCCACGCCATCCGTCACGTGGGAGTCGGTGCTGTCAGAGGAAACATTTGTGAGCCAGCTATACCATCGATCAAGTTTCTACAGGGGATTAAGGAAGATAAAGGCACTTCCAAGTCAAACATTTACTTCCCCAAAAATGATCCCCAGCTCTCAAGATGTGCTGAGTACGATATTCGCTTGCTTCAGAGACTGGATGACTGAGTGATCAATTTTGCTTGCACACTACTACTACACAAAGCAATTAGTAGCGGTGATATTACCGCATGTCATCGTTGGAGTCAAATTAATTCTCGCTTCTGAACCTCCACTATTCAACCAATTGACGAAGAAGAGATTGCATTTTCTCCACTTTTGGATACTCCGTATGCTTACAACGATGGCTTGTATAAAAGTTTTTGCATGACAACTGAGGCTAGCATCGAAAACGGCCTAGCGCATAAAAAAGGTAGACGCATGTACCCGCCGCGGATTGGGACGTTTCACATGAGAAATGCCTGGATGCAAGGGATATTCTGCTTCCCTCACGAATGTCTCGACTTAAATTTTATACGTTCAACTGCAAGCCACAGCACGCAACTAGTGGATGTCGACACCGATTGCAGGAAAACACGAGTGTTAATTCGGAAGAAAACTCAGCACTACTACTACTTGTTGCTATTCTACCTGAGCAGATGAGGGCTTATCCACTCATGCATACAGCTCTTATACCTGGTTGCATGCGAAGTGGACGATCATCAGCAGAAACACGATGACCAACTTAAGAGGCCTCAGAATAGTCCCAGCTAAATACTTGAACTAAGCTAAACTATGTTAAGGAATGATCGCTCTATGCACTCCCGACTATGTTGAGGAATGATGTATCAATGTTTTTAACCTCACCGCCTACACAGCTGCTCTTCCTAGACTGAACAATCTGTTCTCGTATATCCAGTCATAATATCTATTCTCCTTTTTATTTTAGAATTCCTGCCATAAAAATGGTAGAGCTTATTTTGCATTTCAAGCGGTTCCTACATTTCCAAGTGTTTTCAATACATTTTCATTTGCATTTGAGCGTGATGACTACTGACTAAAGGTCTTTTAAAAGCATGGACCTATTTAACCATTCAGAATGCAACTTTGTCTGGTAGCCATTCCCACCATTCAGTAGCCTTTGGGTGGCTCCATTCCATTTAAATGTGACGAAAGCACCTTTAATAGTAGAGTACACAAGTTGTTGCTTATGCTACATTACATTAGGGCAAGTCTTCAAATTATTTTGTTTAAATGCGGTCACCTGTTTGGTTATTGCATTTTTAATTCTCCTCTGAGTTGTGCCAAACCCATAAGGGATAACGGCAAGGAATCGAGGAGCATAGCGGACAATGAGACATGCAAATGGAAACGATTTTATTACTAGTTGTTAGGACGGCTTTACATTGACAGTACTCATCACTTAACCAATTACTATTCTCTATGGAGAGCATCGTTATAATGGAACGCTTCTAAAGAGTGATTTGGGTGTTTGACTGTTTAAGTGAAAGTTTAGTGTTTGTCATGGCGTGTATACGTATAGGTTAGCCCCTTAATTACCAGAAGATAAGGGAAAGGAGGAGGTGCAAAGGGAGGTGGAGGAGGAGGATAAATAAAAAGCAAGTGGTAAAGGTAAAACTTCAGGCATTCAGGCCGTAAATGAAGGAATGGACGATTTCAACAAGAGATCACCTCAAAACCACCAGATTGATGCGTGTATAAGTGTACATGGGAGCAGGATGAATAATGGATCTACTCTGTTTGAGACTAAGCCTAAGACAGAGCTACATTGCAGGTTGAAGTAGAAAATTTGGCCATCTCGGGTCTTTGTAAGTGTGAATGTACAAAATTGAAGCACCTATTGCATGTCTGGAGAGGCAATTCTTGGTGCCACAAATGTGTTAGAGAATTATCCATAAACGAATGATGGCATGCCGATCGTGAATGAAAACTGTGCTAATCACAGTCTACTTGGCACGACACTGGTAGCCTGTTCGCACATGCGGTGTAAGTGTAGGTGCTACTGTGATTTATCATGGTGCAACCACCAGCACTTTACCTTGCACCATATAATTGGCAGTAATTTTACTCACAAAATACGATTATTATCTAGGAAAAAGCTGTTTAAGACATTGCCAAGGTGCATAGCATTGGCGAAAAGGAACATCTTTTATTTGAAATGCAAATTTTGTCATTACGCGGCACCAAATTTGGTGCAAAGGTGGCGTAAAGTAAAAGATAAGGTAGCTTGAGGGAGAAGAGGATCACATCAAAATGAAGCTAGAGAGGTGGACACTAGTGCTGAATAGAGCTTGTTTTTAAGGCAAAACTGGTTTTACTGCCCTGAGCGTGTGTAATGGGCACATCATGTGCCCAAAGTTACATTAAAAGATTCAATTTTTGCATGCGCAGTTTTAACACAGGGGATTTTTCATTTTGAAATTTACTTTAAATGCGTGGGACTTTCGAGGATTGTCGTAAATGGTTCCAAACGCACGTCAAAGCTCACGGACATGCGCACCTACAATAAAAGCGTGGAACATGGTAATTGCCACCGTTCTGCTTCCTTACTTGACTGCTTTACACTAGAGAGGGAAACGACCGTGTGGAAGACCATGGCACTCCGATCAAGCATTTTTAGGTTAATCATTTGAGCCACATTGACATTTGAATATTACTAACAATAAGTCAACAAGTTTTTACCTCTCTACAGCTTCATTTCTACCATGACAATTTCAACACCGAGCTACTCACTTAAGGGCGTATTCACATCAAAGACTACATTGTGCGCCGTTACTTTCGTGTGTGCAGTTGTCAGCCAATAGAAGCAATAATTAGTGCCAGTTTCTGATTGGCCAAGAACATTCTAGTGCTTAGTTGACATTGTGAAACAGTAAGTCATCAAGAGCAGTTAATATAAAGAGTCCCTAGTTCATGAGGACCATCATTGCCAGAACATACACACTGACATTGTCTATCCCTCGAAAGCATGTCAGCAGGTCCAGCTATTGGCATTGACTTGGGAACCGCCTTCTCTTGTGTCGGCATTTTTCAAAACGGCAAGGTTGAAATCATCGCCAATGGCCAGGGTGACCGCAAGACACCGAGCTACGTCGCATTCACGGATAGAGAGCCCCTCATCGGTGATGCAGCAAAGAACCAGGCTGCCATGAATCCCACGAATACGGTGTACGATGTTAAGCGACTGATTGGACGTCGCTTCAATGACGAGGCATTGCAAAGTGATATGATGAACTGGCCATTTAAGGTGATAAACTCGGAAGGAAAGCCGAAGGTTGAAGTGAAGTCCTGTGGTAAGACAAAACTATTCACTGCAGAGGAGATCTCGTCTATGGTGCTGTTGGAGATGAAGAAGACAGCAGAAGCTTATACAGGCAAGAGGGTAACAGATGCTGTGATCACTGTGCCGGCGTATTTTAACAGCAACCAACGTCAGGCAACTATTAATGCAGGCAAAATAGGGGGTTTGAATGTGATGCGCATCGTCAGTGAGCCAATGGCAGCTGCTCTTGCCTACGGTTTGGGCAAGAGGGTTGACAGGCAGCGCAACGTGCTCATCTTCGATTTGGGTGCTGGCACACTCGATGTGTCCATCATGTCCATAGGGCATGAAAAATTCGAGGTGATCGCTGTTGGTGGTGATACGCACCTGGGTGGTGGTGACTTTGATTCTCGACTGGTGGATCACTGCGTGGAGACGTTTAAAAAGGAACACGATGGAATAGATTTGGAAATCAATGCGAAAGCCATCAGTCGTCTGAGAAAGGCGTGTGAGAAAGCAAAAAGAACGTTGAGCTTGCTTGAGTGCACAAACATCGATGTGGAATCGTTGCATGAGGGCGTAGATTTCTCTGTGTCCATCTCACGGTGCCAATTTGAGCAATTGTGCTCGGACCTCTTCGATAAAATGTTGGCTATAGTAAACCAGACGTTGAGCGATGCAAGGTTGGACAAGGCCGATGTTCACGAGATATTACTGGTGGGTGGATCAACGCGTATATTGAAGGTGCAGCACTTACTGCAGAACTTCTTCAGTGGCAGTAAGTTTGACAGGTCCATCAATCCGGACGAGGCAGCAGCGTGTGGCGCAGCGTTGCTGGCGTCTAGCATGAGTGATGAACAGTCGCTGGTGATGCTGGAAGTAGCACCATTTTCAGTGAAATTTGTGGCGTCAGGTAACGTACTAACGACGCTGATAGAGCGTAACATGAAAATCCCATCAAAGAAGACATTGGTGCGCACTACATATTTTGACAATCAACAATACATGCTATTCCGGGTGTACGAAGGTGAGCAATTGGTGACAAATGAGAACAACTTGGTGGGAAAGTATAGCGTACTGGGTATCTTACCTTCTCCACGATTGTTTCCTCAGATAGAAATTGCACTTGCTATTGACGGAAATGGCATTCTCAATGTATCAGCGGTGGACGTCTTGTCAAAGCAGCAGATGAACGTCGATGCTAGGTATACTGGTCGTCTTTCAGAGGCGCAGATTCACCAAATGATGAATGAAGCTGAGGAGTTGAGGCTGGAGAATGAGAAGCAGAGAAGTAAGATGGCAGCAAGGAATGAGCTAGAAAGCTACATCTTCACCATACAATCGAAGTTAGAAGACGACGAGTTAAGGCAACGCATTCGTGCACTTAAGATGTGTGAGACCGCGCTTAAGTGGATAGAACTCGACCAAGAGACCACAGAGAATGACTACGAGCTTATGCGCAAAAAGGTTGAAAGTGAGTGCAGCCCCATTTTGGCAGCGAAGCAACACAGTTTGCAGGCACGGAAACGTAGAATAACATATTGATAAAATGAATTATCTTAGCTCATTTGATCCTGGGAATCATAAGGTGACCAAACACGGAAACCCGTTTACCCTGTTTTGATTACCAAGCCTAACCCTAACCAAGAGAGCTATTACTTCTTTTGCCTTGATGTGGCTACATGCATGAGCATGAAATAAATCTTTTCTCTGCCCACTTGGCTGCTCACCCACCTGTATACGTGCCTTCTGATGCATTTCCTTATTATTTTATTTTTTCTGAGAGATCGACCTGCAAATATTCCGAAGAGAGCTTAGGGGCGATCACTACATCGCATTTTTGTGTAAGTACTGCAGATGATTTATTATTGGGTAATCATTCCAATATTTACCTGACTCTAGCCATTCAATTCGACATCCCCTTTATGTGAAGAACGAACTACGTGCCACTATGTAACACGTCTTCATTTCATAACCAAATGTCATAGGGTTCACTGGGAAAGAGGATGTCTTTCAGGGTGCCCATTAAAAGGCAGACCAAGTAGAATTCCGCACCAATTTCACCATTCACGGAAGCATTAGTGCCAAATCTAAATGTCTCTGCTAAAGATTTTGCGTTCCAATGCGTTATCTTACCTAAAATTTTCTGGATTTGCCTTTCTCCACGCAAGCACTAATGTCGACAATGGCAAGTGTACCATCAAACTCGCGTCAAGGTAGCCTGAACTAGACAATGGCAAGCAGATCCTGCTCTCTGATTGAATAGCATCAAGCAAGAGTTTGGGGATGGAAATTAACAACTGCCTCCTTAAAGGCCAAGGCAAATCATTTCGTCGAATAAAAACAAAATCATGCCTGCTGCGACGCATTGAATGAGAGAAAGAATGGGATGACCGATGTAGTGCTTCTCTTTGTCTCACTCCAACTGCTTTTCTTAAAGTTAAACATTTGCACAGTGAAGGCTCCTTTCCACGAAGGAGGACATTAACTTGCCCAATCACTCTTAACCACCTCCATGTTTGTCTACACTGACTCTCATCTTTCCAATGCTTCTGCCTTCCCCAACGCTCCCCTGTCGAAACATCGAGTTAATTATTAGAGAGTGCCATGAGAACTAGCGGTAAGATCAGATCTGTGTGCATGCTCAATTGGTTGTATGTAAACCTAGACTTTGCAGTCATGTCTCGTCTGATTGGCACAGCTACAATCACAGCAGGCTGCATCACAATCGAACAGACGAAGCCAATGAGAAAGTGTGACCTGGAGACTCGCGCGAATAGAGCACATTGGCACACAGTGTCTAATCAATTAATACCAAAGCCCTCCTTGTCACGATTTATCAAATGAAGCCACTTATGGGGTGACAAAACGATGGTGCGTATAAAATACGAGTCGCGCGTCAATCGACTTAACAGGAGTTGGTCAAAACGGTACTCCTTGTAATCCTTTATGAACACAATAAAAATTCGCCATTGGAATTCAAATTGTGATGGATGGAAGGAAGCACGAACAATCCAACATCAGTTGCTGCACGTGCACACACTCAAATGCAAAATGTGCCTCGAATTATTCATTTATCGACGTTCCTAAACCAAATTAATCATCGGTGTCAATGGATCAAATAAAAAATGGCAGTTGAAGGATTGTCTGTTGCATTCATCAATTGTAACTAATGTGCTAACCAATTCGAATCACTGTTCTATAGGTTCTCTTCCAGTGGATCACAGCCTTCTCGGTACCATCACATAACTCTCTCACCAATTGAGGCCTAACCCACAAGCATAAACGTCTCGTAGCCTTCTTTCAGTAAGGATACTAATTATTATGTAAATGGAAAATGAAGTGACAAAATGTGACATGCTGTGGCGCCTTATTTTTCCATTAAATATCTGTCCAAGAGGGCTAATAATTTGGAGAAAGCTTGTTAAATAGGTGGATATGGATGTAGTTTGGTAAGTGCAGAGACAGAAAGGCAACTTTGGGTAGATTTCGCTACACAAAAAGCCAATTTTTGAAAAGATTGCAGAACTTCTGGACACACGATTTTGGTGTTTTCTGCCCATATTTTGAGTGAATTTCGACCCACAAGATTCAAGATCTATTAATGGCTAGCATGAGTAAGAGGGCCATGGACACCAGCCACTCTCATGTGGACCAATAAGTGGCAGTTTGATTGACGTTGTCGTTTTACCTATAAGAAAACAATCCTATTAACGCCCAATACAGTTTTGACTAACCCATGCTTCAGCTGAACTGCGGACGGTTGAGCGTTCTTGTGTAAATGTAGGTCATCCTTTATGACCAAGTTCCATTTATTCCTTGCGATTGTTTTAATGAACGAAATTGCCGCCACTTTGCTTTAAGAGGAGATGAAATTTGAAGCAACCAAAGAAGACTTAGAACTGCACTCATTCTGCCAATTTAGGGATCAGGACTAAGGATACAATCGTGGTTTCTGGTGGAATCTCTCCCACCACCCGATCATCAACTCATTCCCCAGAACGATTATGCATTGTTTAATTCAACCACCTATGCACTCATAGATCAGAAATTATAGATCCGTACCTAAATTTTATCAGTCNTTCAACCACCTATGCACTCATAGATCAGAAATTATAGATCCGTACCTAAATTTTATCAGTCAAAACAATCTGTGTTTACACTGAAAAAAAAGCTTTTAGGCCAAATCCTCTGAGTCATGGCAAATCAGCAAAATAGGAGGAACATTGTTGCGCTGAATGCCAACCTGACCCACACCAACGGTAGTTCCATGCCAAATACCATTTGTTTGACACTGTTGGGGTATTTTTCTCGCAAAGCAATGCGATCTAGGAAAACCCGTTTATACGATTCATGAACGAAACTTAACCAATCATCCAGTAGTAACCTTGGTAAGCTTTCACACATAGTCGACTGGCATTGACTTCAATTTGACTGCCATTTAAAAAGGGGCAAGGGAGGAGGAAGTGAAAGAAAGCTAGCTCAAGCCCAATTCCAACAAAACACACCTTTAATTTTCTTATAAGAAGAAACCACAAAAAGCTCTTTAAATGTTTAAGCCGTCATCGAGGACGTTCGAAGGTTGTACGAGTTGAAAACTTTCCTTGCATTTTCTCGAAGCTTGTGCGACATAGCAAACGCTAGCGGGAGAATTATTGGATAAGGTAGAGGTATTTGCATTAACCGGAAGATCCGACTCACTATTACAAAGTGTTTTTCAGCGAAGATATCCCTCAATGCCACCAGATTGACATGTGTAAGTATGCATGGCCGTTTAAGGTCTTTGTAACTGTAAATTTACACAATCGAAACACCCATTGTATGTCTGGAGAGGCAAGTCTTGGTGCCACAAATGTGTTGGAAAATCATCCATAAACATGCAGCACTTAGGAATGGAGATAACTGAATACAAATGGTGGTACGCCGATCGTGAATGAAAACTGTGCTGATTGCAGTCTGCTTGGCACGACGATGGTAACCCGTTCACACACTCGGTGTAAGTGTAGGTGCTACTGTGATTTCTCATGGTGCAATCACCAGTATTCGAACTTGCACTACACAATTGGCTGGAAGCATGTAAAAGAAGGCAACGTAGTGTTACCACTTCGAAGTTCCAATGCTAACTGATTTGCTTAAATTGTTTGGGTATGAGCTCTTCCTGTCTTTTTATTACATAATGGTGAAAAACTTTTGCCACAAAGGCGAGGAAGTCGACGACACCGGGAGTACCATAATGTCAAGCCGATGGGACGCAACAATAGTGTGTTGTAGAGAAAGGCTGAATAGCAGTATAGCATTCGCAGCATTAATAATGAATGGATAAATGATAGCCTGAAGGCGATCAAACCCACGTCTCCAATGTCTGTTTCAGCAAGGCACAAAATAATTGGTAATTGAGCCCACATAGAATCTTTATAAAGGTGAGCAATACAGTCAGCCAGTTCCACCTCTGGTAGTATCGCGCCTTTATTACCAAAACGCCAGCTCATCTTTAAACTTAACCATGTAGCTGCTTAATGTTCACGCCAAACCAATGAAAAGGTGATGACCTCAAACAAAGAAATACCATTAAGGGCATGGCAAGGGATAGCGCATTACCTCGCAAACTTTCGCACTGGGAAGGATAAGTTTTGACCTTTATGGTATCTGATTCAAGCTCTAGTATTGCATTGACATTAGGAATTGTGGAAGTCTTGTTTTGCACAGCCTAAACTCGCAACGAGTGGCATGATTTTGGGAAACAGACACCTAGAAAGCAAGCACAAGGTTAGAGGCTGAGCTTGACACCCAAACCTCGATTCGCAAGCAATTTTAGGTGGTTCATCAATGTCAGCATGTAATTATTCATAGCCACACTCACGTTGCTCAAAACACTTTCAAATATACAGTATCTATGAAGGGCAACTTCTGCCTCAACTTGACAAAGTGAGTTGGATTCGGTTTGAATAGCAGTCAAGGCAGAATCGCAGTCATTGGGTTTAGCTGGCGTGACTTGGCATGAGACTTTTAGATACACATAGGAGGAATGCAGAGCGTAGCAAAGAGTGCAATGCACATAAGGAGGACAGTCGAATCCACTCCTCATGGCCCTGCAAATCGCGAGAGATATGGACTTCTTTGACAACCTAATGAATTGGCCGATCTCAGTTATCATTGGATTTATGCGATTGCGAGAAATCGCATCTCTAGGTTATAATATAGACTAAGAGGAATACACTGGAACATGCCATCAACACGCAGGAAATGAAATCTTGTGCATTTACGTCTCGAGCTGTAAAAAGTAAATCTAAATCAGACTCAAAATAGCAGTTTTGTTCGATGCGAGTGATGTGAAGGTAAGGGGCTCAATGCAAAACAATTTCGCTTTTATCTCATCAGAGGTCACTGACTGACCGACGGATTTCTGTCTCCTCGAAGTATGTCTCTGTGTGCAGCGCAACCTTAAGTGATTATAAATTGAATTATTCACTCAAGTTACAGCTACGATGTATTTAAGAAGTTTCTTACCTTTAAGAGTGTATGTTTGTGCAAAAAGTGGCAGGGACTGTAAAAAAATCTAAACGAATGATTGGTACTTGGGAAGAGAAGCACTTTAAACTAAAGGAATTCAGAAATACCGTTTATCTGGAACAACTACTTTCATCTCGGTTTAGCCGAAGCAGCATTAGGGTTAGTGATGGTGGACGTTTTAATCACTGATACTATGAGAGAATTTAAACAAGAGGCATACAAAATGCAATGGATGTAAGCTCCAGTGGTTAAAAAATTGACGTCTTTCAGTTAGTTATTACTATAGGCATTTTATTAGGCACAACATAGCGTCAGCATAAGTATGCACATTCGCAAAGGCGGTATAGATGCAAGAGACAAAGAATTAAAACCCCTCAAGCAAAGTGGCAGCTTGAAATAGGAACTAAGTCACCTCTGCGGCTGTTGACTACCATGAAGTCGTGCGTTTATGCTAGAGACAAATCAGGAAGGGAGAGTCAGTCCTGGAAGGTCCTGTGTGATGTAAAGCGGTAATTAAAAGATTCGCTACCACGTCTGAGAAGCTAACGCACCTATCACACGTAGACCCTGTTGATGGTGCATAGAGAGGAGCAATTCATGGACCTTACGCTCTGTCAAGCAAAAGGGACTACATAAACACTAAGAAGGAATTGCAGCTACTTGAATGGATGTGATTTGTAGTGAATCACATTACACGATGCCCGCCAAAACAGTAAGAAGGGAACCTTGTTAAAGCATCAAGTGACTGCCCAGCGCCTATGCTCTCACTTCCCTTTAAAATACTACAGAAAGTTCTGCCACCTCCGCTGAACAATTTGAGTCCATAGAAGTTTGAGTACCTGGTGAAAATTTGTAACCTGGTTAGGCTCTTCCGATTCGCAATAAAGGGAATAACAGAATATTCATCAAGCAGAGAGCACTATACATTGGCTATTAAAGTGTTTAATTCTGGTCAGAATAATGGTCTCGGTTAGATTTTTTTCAAGCTTCTCACGGTGCTTATCAGAGTGTTTGATGTTGAAGTCGCTGGTCTTTACAAAGGGATGGGCCATTAACAGCTTCAATAGATCGTCTTACATTGGAGACGTGGATTTCATCGCCTACAGGCTATCCAACATGGTTGACGCCTTTAGATTAATGCGGTGAGGACTGGGCGCATTGTTTCGCCCATCAAACGGCTTCGATTTGGTTTTTTAAGGCCTCAAACCCCATGAGACTTCTGGTACTGCATTTTTGCGACATACACTTCAATGTCATTCCCTGCCTTGGCGTCCACTCAGCATTATGGCTTAAAGCGTTGGTGATTGAAGCGATAACTAAAAGGAAATGAAAGAATTTCCAAAGTTGAGTTCCTAGCTTACATATCAGTTAAGGCACGACTTCATCTCTTGCATCAGTCCCATTTTCCTGTAAAATGAGCTAAGGTAGTCATGAAAAATCCTAAGAATTATCTGCATAAATTGCGGGGATTCTGGTGCAAAAAAAAGGATACCTAGACAGAGACTGGTTCAACACAACCTAGTGTTGCCAGGTTTCAATAAATTTGAAAATTCTCCAATAAAACTAATTACTCAGGGGCAAGACCCCATCAAATTCTCCAGAAGTCAAGCTAAAAGCAACATTGCCTCGATAAATAGCTCGCGGCACCATCTTCACGTCAGACTACAGCTAAGAACAGCGAGCATAAAAGGACAAAGACTGCATAGTGATGGAAGTTTTGCTTTTCAAGCAATAAATCCTTCATCATGACATGTTGCTTTCTATTCCAGCATTGCACACGCTCTACTCCCTCATTTCATTCTTGGAGAATCCTATTTAATGAACGCGATTTGGAGATAGCAAGGGCTTAAATTGGAACAATATCTTGAACGACTCTCGCTAGCGCTGAATCATCACTCAGTGCCAATAAAGCCAGAGCATTATGCGAGTGGAAGGCCGGTACTCCATGGCCAGTGTCAGCGCTACCCACTTTAGCATCAGTAGACAGGAGGTTAGCGGACTTATGACAAGGAGTCGTCTTTCACCTGTGCCCTTCAGAGGAACATCAATAAATCCATTTCCTGCCACATGCCTACCATGTTGCCAATATTGACTGAATAAAAAATATTACATAAAAGACCAGCAATTGCTTTACTAAACAGGTTGAAGACAGCTAAAGTTACTTCCAGTGTTATAGTGCTTATCATTCTGCTCCATCAGACCACTTTTGTGAATTTTACTCCTCTTTCTTTTTAAACAAGTAAAATGCTAGACGCAGATCGGCTGTGTAATACTTTGTTTGTTCGAACTGCCAGTTTTGGTCAATTTGGGTGGCCTCCGGGCCGTGCCAACAGCCCAAAGAAGTACATGTGCTACGGATGGGAGAATTTCTTACNGAGACTCTACACTGGTGGCAGCGGAAAGCGGACCCAACTTTAATGGATTTTATCCTGCTCCATGCCGCTTCTGGCAAAATTTGTCGGTGTGAAAGAAGTACATGTGCTACGGATGGGAGAATTTCTTACATCCCATAACAGAAGGGTTGAGATTGACGTTCATCCTCGGCACTTCCCTTGCCCTCCTGTTCTGCAGGGAAGCCATTAACAACTAAAGCGACACTAGCAGTGAATTTTAAGTCCAGAAGGATCAGTGACATTGTGGTCAAGCATCCTCTGTAAGCTCTCTCTCCTGTTCTCAGACAACTTGCCTCCCTTCGCCAAAATGTGTATCAACAGATGTAGAATGTGCAGGATGCCATTCGATAGCATCGTTTTATACTTTGTAAACTTGGATCACGTGCAGCCCGTTCCTATGGGGCCCGATCGCCCCATTCGCTCAGGGTTCTACGATACCCCTGCGTTTCTTCTACGTCATCAGAGAAGCCTGGAACCACAACTTTTGTTGTGTGTGTCTCCATTCGTCCAAAAACTTGGATTCGTACCTTCATCCTCCATCGGGCCGCATTATCGTGGGAGAAAAGGACTAAGATATGTACATTTGCTGCACCGGGTGCTACGTAGAATTGATGGTACTACAAGAAGACATGCGCTCGAATCTCGATGGCTGGCACGGTTAGCTTGTGGGTGCTTCTCGCAGCACTGATTACATTGTGATGGATGACACGGGAGGCTGACCAAGGGGAGCGTCGGGGACGACGCTCGAAAGAAGAGAGGGGCTGTGTAATACTTTGTTTGTTTGAACTGCCGGTTTCGGTCACTTGGGTGGCTATATTGTACTAGCGGGTTGGCCGGCCTCTAGGCCGTGCCAACAGCCCCCAAGCCCTCTGTTTCCAGAAAAAATGCATATTCTGCCCCAGTACTATGCCTTCTTTTACCTTAAAGGGAGCCTTGGGATGCTTCAGGCTGAAATCATTTTTTGTCATAAAGAGTATTCAGATTTCTTACTACTCACGCTAAGGGCGCATTTCCGTGGTCCACATGGGGATCGACAGAGTAACTATCGTAACCATACGTGGTGCTCATACCAGGAAAGGGGAGAACTTGTCGAGAAAGCGGTGTCTTAAAAATACAAATTGAACTTAGAGGCCTTATCGAAGCACTTACTCCTACATTTTTGATGATGCCTGACTACTCACTTTATTGCTTTTGCGTAGTAAGTTTTATCGACCAAGTGAAAGGATAGGGATTTTCACAAAGCCCCATCTGATAGGAGGAGCTTTACATTTACCTGACATAACAACTCAAAACTTGAATTATTAGAGCTTAGCAGCACTCGAGAAACCTTTTTGAGGCATAGGGAATCACATTGAGCCTAACTTTGGGTTTGCTTGGAATAGTTCTGCCGTCCTTAATTTGTGAAACAAGTAACTGGTCAAGTATGTTGTTCGTCGTAAACAAAATGCCAGAAAGAAAAACAATACTATGTTTCACCTTTCCTGATGATTTTAGAAGACATTCAATACAACCGAGAGCAGCGAATGCCACCATGCGTTAAAAACATACCTGGACTAGCGCATATGATGTGCATAAACGAGTGACATTCTACTCGTCCTTAAATTCTACTTAGTCATGGTCAAATTATTGTTGCGCCCCTTTCGAGACTTCTCTGAAGGCAGAGGAAGCCATAGCGCACATACGTTCGGCAAACAGAAAGGAACTGGTGCTGCTGACATGGCTTAGAAACTAGCCCACTCTGCAAAGAAAATCTGACCAATCTGATTCGCCGTAACGGAAGTGAGAGTCAAACGAGCAACACAGCATTACTGTAATGCTTTGTATGTTCGAACTGCCAGTTTCGATCACTTGAGTACCATGTTGCACTAGCCGTATGGCTGGCCTTCGGGCCATGCCAGCAGCCCCAATCCGTCTGTTTTCAGAATCTATGTATTTTGCCCTAGGACTGTGCCTTCTTTTACCTTCAAGGAAGTCTCAGGATGCTACAATTACTGCAATATTTTGTTCGAACTGCCGTTTTGGTCACTTAGGTGGTCATATAATTCTAGCTGGTTTACCGGCCTCCGGGCCATGCCAACAGCTTCCAAGCCCTCTGTTTCCAGAATATACGTTCCGCCCTAGCACAATGCCTTCTTTTACTTTCAAGGAAGTCTCAGGACGCTACAATTACAACAGTATAATCTAATGGGTAAAAAGGGAGCAATGTCTTTGGAATGTGAGGTCGTGGAAGTGAATATATCCTGTTTTCTCCTTATCTCTCCTTTTCCTTTTTAAGCATGCTGAACCGTTAATAAAAAAACAATAGATGAGTTCCTCTTTAATCTCATATTTTTATCAATCATTTTAGTTGATAGTCGCTCTCTTCCTTTTGAAAGCAAGTGAGCAGCAAACATTTTCTTGTTACTTTTGGAAAGATTAGTAGTGTTTAATTCATCTTGTTTGTCGCATTATCAAAGTTGTACTTTTAAATTAAATTCATCAATTACTAAAATCTCGTCGTATTTACTGCTCGCACTACAAATGTTCCACCGATTTACAATTTTTCCTACATCAAATTTTTTTTATATAAGCCTTTAAATCGAGACTCATTTAACTCTCATTTTACATTTAACAGTTTGCTTTTTATTAACTATTTTCGCCTTGCTATAGCGTCCCATCTGTGCGACATTTGGATATTCTCAAGGTCGTCGCCATCTCCACCTTCAGAAGCAGAAGTTCTTCATCGTAAGGTAAAAAATTGGCAGTGCAAACCGACTGTTAAATAATTTAACCAAATTATTAAACATTAGGTCACTGGAGTAATAACATTACGCAGTGTCTACTTACGTGTTTTCAGCTCATGCAGAAACAAAGCGCTGTGCATTTTTATAAATAATTTGCCTAAACCAACCATTATTAGACCCTAAAGTAAGCTGTTTTGTCACAAATTCGCTGTCTGTTTTAGAAACGCTAATGCGTAGAATTTTGAACGCAGCTATTAGTTTTATAGCTAGTGCCCACCTCACTTCACCTCTGTCTTGGCAAGTACTTTACGCGGGCCCAGCCTCGCAAAAAGACATTCTGAGTTATTATTGATTTAAAAATCCTACCAGATACCTACATCAAAATGTGCGTCAAGCAAGTTTATCTATGCTTAAAGCCCAATATCAATAACTAGACGGACGTGTCACGGCTCTGCCAACAAGGCGGTTGAAAGGCCAATAAGACAAAGTAACCTTTGACAAAGATAAGACGAGAAGGACCCCAGGTACACTAGCGTATGCTATTAAAGGGATTCGACAAACTAACCCCCACGTAGTTGTCCAATGGTAACACTAGCCGTCACATCAACTTAAAAGTAGCGCGTACTGACAACAGCATGACAGCATCTTAGAGCCGCCCTACAAAGGGAGATACTACGAGTTTACTCAAGCTGCATTCGGCCTTCCCCCCTTCTTGGTATGTATACTCCTGCAAAAAGTGGTTGGAAATATCTCGTCTTTTCCCAAGCACAACTCACTCTTCAAACTCATCCACCCAACTGCCTACAAGTCGTACATTCTCTACCTTCTAAAGCCGTTCCCCGGGCTAAGTAGTAGCATTTCACATTTCAACAAACCACGACACACTCAACAGTGAAACAGTGAACTCATCACCTGTACCAACAAACTGCGGTCCAACAAAATAAAAACATTTCAACACCTTTTGAGGCAAATTATACCACAGCCGTCACCCGCTCATGCAGATGAGCCAAGTTTACGCAGTTCTCCCGGCCCTTCCACTCCTTGAAGACGATAAGACATATCATATTCGGGCAGAACACATAGAAGCGCATTTAACATACCAGCTACACACTCCATCCAACGTACAACGACAAGACAAATAAGTCACCCCATCACCAGAATCCGTCATTCAACAAACCATCAATGCATTACATAGTCCACCTCGCCTTGTCCAGCGCCATCCTCCGTGCTCTCCTTGGCAAGGCTACTGCGTCGTCAGTCGCCTCGTCCTCATGATGNAACGACAAGACAAATAAGTCACCCCATCACCAGAATCCGTCATTCAACAAACCATCAATGCATTACATAGTCCACCTCGCCTTGTCCAGCGCCATCCTCCGTGCTCTCCTTGGCAAGGCTACTGCGTCGTCAGTCGCCTCGTCCTCATGATGTGAGCTAGTTCCCTATGGGATGGGACAATGTGCTAACCATCACGCGTTTCCATGACCGTTGGAGGAAATTCTGGCCCAAAAGCGAAAAGCCAAACTCCTGCCAACGATGCGGCAACACGACAAATATGGTGACAGAATAATTAAGCTTTGATAGAGCTTCTGGTCTGAAACCCACTGGCGCATCGCAGGCATACAAAGACAAGCCCATCCACTTGTCTCAGGCGGTGGAAATACACTCACTACCATCAACTGGCAGATGACCGCTAAACAACACACACACACACGTGAATCATGAAATCACACAATTTCATGTGACATAGGCCGCGTAGGTAAGAATCTGCAGAAGCAAACGGAGCATGAGGTCACCCTCGGACAATAAGTCATCAAACTCAGTGCAGCACTCACATGGGCGCCATTGAAATCGCCGCTTTAAACAAGTTAGGCATGCGTGGACACACGCCGATAACTTGCATCCTAGGCTTCAAACATTAGTGGCAATAAATCGTACAGAGAATCATGCTTGCATATCAAAGCCTCATAGTATAACTACGCTTTTAACTACTCAGCAGCTGCTACATATCGGCCCCATCGCATTTCGTAGCGGTCGAGGCGACTAAACCCAAACATCTTAGATTAAAAAAAGGTAATAACATCTAATTCAACCAACACAATTCTCTTGTTTCGATCTCGCGTGGCACTCACACACTGCTCTCAGTCGTTCATAAACCCACCAAGCACAAGGACGCGTCGCTTATCCCCAGGATGAGCGATTAGTCCACATTAAGCAAAGGAACTTTCGGCAGAATCGGTAGGTCTAAATTCGCAACACCACAGCTGTCCACGATGACGCCGAGTTCAAAGGCGCCCAATGCAGTCTCAGTGGCTTCCCATGGGTCGGCTTCTACATCCCCATACCCCTTGCCATTTCCACCGTCGACAACGATAGACGTTGTTGGTGGCCTGATGAGTCTTAGATGCAGTTGAAAAGCATCCCATAAACAGCTTTGAAGACGGTGGCGGCGGGGAAGCGAGTGTTAGTCAGTAATACTGCCCACCACCAACATCCACCACTCTTGAGATGCTGACAAAATCAACATAAAAATACTCTGCTAGCAAGTTCCGCGTGCAATGTACGAACTTCAGGGGAGAAGTTGACACCTAGGACTGTTCACTAACGGCTTCATAGTTGGTAGGTTTTCCACATTTTAACAACAAATGAAGTCCCATTCGCCATCAAACCTTCCTTCATAAACCAACTCACCACATAGAAACTAGTGGGAACAACTTAAATCAAGCCCTTGCACAAATGCTCGACATGACGAACAACAACAAAACTTATCCAGCTTTTCTTCGTGAATCGTTTCCAATAAAAAACTGCACATATAGACGTGCATTTCGAAACACGTGTATACATGTAGATGACTAACAATTTGTACATTTCATGCATTAAATATTGATTACCTGCAAAATGCCATAAAAGTGCATCTATGCACACAATGAAAAATAAATAGATGCTGCAATGAAGAATACACACATCGAGTCGCGAAAGTAGGCAAACATTAATTCAGCAAAAAAACTGCACTACATTTAATAAGAAATTGGATTATTTTAACTTAATTTCTCTATTTCAGCACTGGCAAAATCGCTGTCGCAACCCACCAACCTTCTCTAACAGGACAGTAAGCTTTCATACCATGCCAACTCTAATCTCACACTCGTCTCGCCACTCTAGCCTGCATCCATGTAATTATCCAATGATTGTGCCAAACGAGGTGAAACCTATCGCAATGCCATTAAAAACACCATTATCGTCCACGACATGATCCATATCGCAGAAACAGGGAGACGCCTGTCCAGGTGACCCAAGCATCTCGCACTGTCTACCGGCCCACAGAATCTCCAAATGTCGGTCCGTCATCATTGTGAGTCTGTGATACTTAAAGGGGAAGAAAAGAAAGGTCGAGAAGTGAATCCATGCGCACTGCAAAGCTAAAAACGCAAGCCTAAGTAACAAAACTGCCCCGAAAAACAAACATTCAAGACGTCCACAAGGTGTGACCTGTGTATTGAGGCAAGTGTTTCCGAACAAACAGTTGCAGGGTTCCATGTAACCATTCTTTTGCTTCTAGATCCGCCTCAAATACCAACTAATATCAAAGCTGAAACCACGACTCAATAACTATCTGGACCCTGCATAACACGTTTCGCAGAGATAATACCACCATGAAACCAAGGTCACGAAGTTAACAAGCAATTAAATTTCAAAGTACCCCACGCCCACGATATCTATCCTACCAACACGAAAATCATAGTGATGAAAATAACTGGCATAAAAATGTAACCGAAGTCGGCAAGCTACAACCCATTCCATCCTGCGAAAATTGTAAAGCATTTTACAGGACTAGATACACATCCAATGCTGCTAGGTGATGCTCCCGTTCTTAGCATATGATACTCCTCTAGAAACATACATTTCCCCAAAAGCAAAGGTTAAAAACACTGTTCGCATCAATCTCAGCAAAACGCACACTTGAACTACCCAACTTTAATGCAATCAAAGCCTCTCAGGCTAGTATGCAAGACGTCAAAAGCTACTCAAGAACCTTTCCGAAACGAAATTCAAAGCAGCCGCGACCAGCTATTGTCTTTATGAACTACTAATTAAGTGTTTGGTTTAGCTGACGTGCATCTAGTATCTAACAAAACACCTGCAATCTAAGAACCATGCGAATATAACAGATAATTGCATATATATTTGTGCTATTTGCAGAAGTTAGACGAATATATGCATATAATCGCATGTATTCAAAAGGCAAATTAAAGCACTAGGTATTCAGGAATATCAATTAAATATGCTTATAATTTTGTGTACTAATTGCAAAATATTTCGTTCGATAATTGCTTTTAGCCAGACAGAATTCGCGTAAAGCATTCGAAATAAAAGGCAAGTTTAGGCTTTGTGTTTGGCCTTTTTAAGTACCTCTAAATACCTCCACAATGGTGCTGTTATGCTTTGCTTGGACCGCTGCTTTCGGTCACTTCGGTAGGCACATTGTATTAGCCGGTTGGCTAGCCTCTGGGCCAAGCAAGCAGCTCCCAATCACTCTGCTTCCAGAGCATATGCAATCTGCCCTGGTACCCTGTCTCTTTTTACCATAAAGGAGGTCTCGGGACGATACATTGGTGGCAGCGGAAAGCAAACCCGACTTTGGTGGATCTCTATCCTGGTCTATATCGCCTGTGGCAAACTTGAGAGGTGTGAAAGAAGTGTATTTGGTACAGATGGGAGAATCTCTGACATTCCATAACAGAAGGGCTGAGATCGACATCCATCTTCGGCATCTCCCTCGCTCTCGTATTCCGCAAGGAAGGTAGTAACAACTAAGTCGACACTAGCCGTGAACTCCAGGTCCAGTGCAACTGCCAAGGGGGATCAGCGAAGTAGTGGTCGAGCATCCTCCGTAAGCTCTGTCTCAGGTTGTCGTGCAACTCGTTTCTATTTGCCGAAATGTGTATCTACGGATGTTGAATGTGCAGGATGCCATTCAGTATCATCGTCTTATGCTTTGCACACTTGCATTGCGTTAATCCCGTTCCTACGAGGCCCATTTTTCCCATTTGCTCAGGGTTCTAAGACACCCTCGGGTTTATCCACGGCATCAAAAAGCCTGGAATCACAATATGTGTTGCATGTGTCTCGACCCATTCTAACACCCTGACTTATGCACTCATCTTTCATTGGGACACATTATAGTGAGAGAGGAGGATTCAAAAATACGCCTTTGATTCACCGAGTGCTACGCAGAGATGATGGCACCACAAGAACATAAGCGCTAGAATCTCGATGACTAAAACAGTTAGCTTATGGGTGCTTCTCACGGCATTGATTACGTTGTGAGGGGAGCGTTGAGGACGACGCTCGAAAGAAGAGAGGAGCTGTGTAATGCTTTGTTTGTTCGAACTGCCGGTTTCGGTCACTTGGGTGGCCATGATGTACTAGCCGGTTAGCTGGCCCCCTAGCCAAGTCAGGAGCCCTCAATCCCTCTGTTTCCAGAATATATGCATTCTGTCCTAGTACTATGCCTTTCCTTATAGAAAATCTCGAGACACTACAGGAGCTTTCGATTTAATGATGTTGTAGCGTCCCGATACTTCCTCGAAGGCAAAGAAAAACTCAATACTAGGGCAGAATGCATATATTCTGGAAACAGAGGGTATGGTGCTGCTGAGCATAGCTCGGAGGCCAGCCTGCCCGGTCAGTGCAAAATGGCTGCCCAAGTGACCAAAACCGGCAGTCTGAACAGACATAGCATTACGGATGCTTTCACACATTCAGCTAAGTGTCGTTAATTTGTTCTTCTTCTTTAGTGCATGATGCTTTGCCAAGATGTACATAGCAGTTCGAGTTGCCCTCCAATGCCAAGCCCGTGTATTTTGTATCAGGTTTGTTAAGTGATTCCTCACTGTTCCGGAACAAAGCTGCCTGCATAAAAGCTGGTTCTGTGTTGATTTCTGGCTGACCAAGGAAGAGGAATTTCATTCCTATCGGATTAGGAAAGAGAGAAATATTATTTGCTAAAAAGTGCAGAAAAAGGACACCACCAATGTGCCCATCTCCGCATTCTGCCAATATCTATCTACCTGGGTGTTAATGGGAGAGTAGGTATCCCATGGATAGGCGAAGTGTCCAGAGCATTACCAAAATGTTATTTAATGGAGCATATGCAATAGTTATCTGCTGTTATGCTGTTTTACTACTGTTAATCATCAATGACCACCTATTAATTAATTAATGTTACCATTTGCATATTTACCGTGATATGCAGTTGTGAGTGTTTGCATTATATACGTTTCCTTCTGAGGTCTATTAAAGCAAACACGCGTCCATCAATTTGCATTTAGGCGACCATTCGCATACTGGTATATTTATGCCCAACTTAAAACTGTTAAACCTTATTTTTTTGCAAGCAAAGTTCTGATGGTGCGCGTAGAATGGATAGAAATGGAGAAATGTTTCAGTGTTTGAGTGGATGAAGGTGAAGCGTTGACCAGCCGATACAACGGCAGCATAGACGCACGGATGCCTGTCGCTACATCATCCTCCTCCTCTGTCTGTTCACTCTTGGGCCAATCAGAAGACGTCTGATGCAGCCGTGTGCGTTGTGATTGGCCGACGTGTGCGTTAACGCGTGTAAGGTGAACTTGGTCAGAGAAGATGGGGGAGGGAACGCGAATAAGTAAGAGTGGAGGAAGCGGTGTTGTAGTACTTGTTGGTGCGTTTCACTGACGGGGGGGTGGCGGCTGTTATGGCACCAAAGCAGTACCAGGCAAAGCCGCGAAGAAGGTGCCGAAGAAGAAGGGGGGGAAGGAGAGCCACGCTATCTACATCTACAAGGTGATGATTGGGTCAATAGTGAAGAGGGGTAGGCTCTGTAATGGATAGAGTGATTCTCAGTGCTCTCACAAGACGGCTTCAAGAAGGAGATGTTAAGACGGTGTGGTTGTCTCGCAACTACGCATTTGTTGGTGCTAAATTCAATAAGTTGATGGTATTTGGTGAATTAGTGGTAAAGCAACATAAAAGCGAATACCTACTGCATGTTTCCCATTATATTAGTAATAACAATAATGATAGCAATAATGTAAACAACCCGTACGCATATGCAGTAGCAACTGATCCAGCAACCACCAGGTTGATAGATATGGTTTGCATGGCAAGATAGATTGCTGATGCCCTCGCGGAAAGACGAGTGAGTGGAAGAGCGTGGAGCAGCACGGAATTGTTGGATTTGATGATTCAGTACATACGGTATCTACAATTCTCGACTCTGCTGGGATGAAATCAGTTCGTTAGCTTAAATAAAAAGCAAATGTCCCATGACTTTGGCCACGCGAGATCCGGTCATAGCAGATGCAGTTGTTGGCGGAATGCAACATGGTGAATGGGGTAGCCAACGGCAGGAGGCGTTGGCGTTGGAGAGATAATGAAGTGGCAGGGTGTGTTGTGCAGCCAATAAGAAGTGTGTGCCAGTGTTACCAGTGATGGGTATAGCGAAAGGTAGTGAATCACGTGATAAATTCACTTTACAATCTGTTGGTCGAGAGCGAGGGAGGACTGAGTGGAAGAGGCAGAGAAGGCAAGTCGCGGGCCGAAATGAGAACTAGGTCGGCGCTGGCGTGTCTACAGTTCCCTGTGGGCCCAGTGCACCGACTAATGCATCGTGGCAACTACGCAGAGAGTGTGGATGCTGGAGCACCGGTCTGCTTGGCTGATGTGTTTGCTGGAATACTTGGCTGTCGAGGTACTGGAGTTGGCGAGTAATGCGGCACGCGGTAACAAGAAGATGCATATCATGCCTCATCACCTGTTGCAGTTGACGAGTTGTTGGGTGTTGTGACCATCGCGCAGGACGGTATGCTGCCCCACATCCAGGCGGTAATGCTGCCGAAGTAGACGGAGAAGACGATGGGCAGTAAGGAGTACGCAGACCAAGTGCCTCCTCCTCCTCGCAGACAGACAGACTAGCTGATTCTGCACCTATAAACACGGTAACGGTCCTCTTGAAGGCCGCCACCACAAGTCAGATTGTTGGCCACTGGATGTGTTGATCAACCGGCTGCCAGTTGTCTGTTGGTTTGCCTTAATTCCCTACGGGGTGTAGGGGGAGATTAGGGTGGAGTGCAGTGTTCTCCCTTCCTACATTACTCAGGCTTGCGCTTTGCGTCGGTGGCCTGGTATTGCGGTGGTTTTTTATGGCACAAGACTATAGCTTGGCAAGCTGAATGTTGGAAAGACAAGTCTGCGTCGATTGCATTGTGAGGAGTCTCTGCCTCTGCTTTTGGCAGAACTGACACAGTCTTTATGTGAGGCAAATTCGTGCTGAGATTTTGAGACGTTGAGCAATCAATAACTTGGAAGGGTTAAAGGGGTGGAGGAACCTTTCAACTGGCACTTCTCTGTCTACCCGTCTACTTCAAAATAAACGAATACATTCGATTCGCTGCCTATGTTTGCGTTTTCTAAAAGAGTTGATACGCCATGTTAAACGCGCTACACTGACAACATTGCGCTGGTTCCGTGGCCTGTAGTGCTGACGTGGTGTACCGAATATTCTCACCAAAGCCAAGCTCTCAACAAAATAGAAAAGTAAAGAAAGGTTATGGATTTCGCGAACAAGCATACCACAATAGAGTGACAAGGGAAAGAAATGGTCTACATTACTTCCAAAAGGCATTGTTCCCCACATTTCCTCGCCTCATTCCTAGTTTGCCACACCGTTTCCTTTGACACGAGTTACATACGATACCGATTCCCCATGTTTACCGGATAGTTGGTTAAGCGCCACCTCGGTTCGCGAGAGTTAACATTGGATACATCTGTGCCTTAATCAGTTCCTACATTTCCATAAGAGTACACTCTTCACTTTGCCAAGGTGATGCTTAATTGGAACTCTTCACCGCAGAGAGGGTGGAAGACAAAGGTAGTTGATTTATGGGGTGTAATCCGGTCCTGTCTCCAGCCCTTGTTTCTTAGTTTGGTTTGATTTCGAAATAGGGACACTATCCAACCTCGCTGCCGAGACGTGCAAATTCAAATGTATTGTAGTAGCATCAGGTGGGGACTGAAATTGTCACTTCTGGAATGGATGTTCTGGAGATTGCTCTTAGTATTTATCGCTATCTGTCCCATTGCTTCTTTGAAATGCCCTTTGGAATTACTAGTGCTGTGGAATGCGCCATAATGAATCTGTCACTTTTGAGGGATCTGGCCAAACTTTAAATCTATCTCTCTGGTACGAGTGTGCTTTTTTTAGGCAACTGCCTGAGATTACAAATTACTTGCTTTACGATGTTGAAGAAGATGTGTCTGAACTTATCTCCAGTTTTGCAAAACGTTGTTTTAGACAAACTACTTTTCGGCTGACAAAACAATCAAAAACTAAATTAGCCAATCGGTTCAATCATTCATGCATTGACCCTTCTGTCCATCCATTCTCCACCCAGCCTTTTATCTAGTTATCGGTCTATTCACTTGAGCAAGCCTTCTACATTCTTGCAGCCGTTTGAATGCAAACGAACCTGGAAGTAGTGTAGTTGGTAGCTTATAACGTATGCTACTCAAGGAGGTGGTTTTTCTACATCATGGCAACCAACAACGATAGCTGAGGCGGAGGTGCAGATACAGATCTATCGCTGGAGGATCACGAAGCAGCAGTGGTGGAGCTTGCAGCACATGGAGAACTGGCGTCAACGAACGTAGCACAGGGCAAATTACATACAATTAGGAACGGGAAGGGATGGAGAAAGCCTACTGCGACCGTACTGTCTCAACTGCCACCATTTGGGCCGGCTTGGTGGTCAAGGAAGTGGAGCTGGCGAAAATTAAGTGGGGCCTTAATCAAGCCCAGGCCATCGGCATGGAATTGGAGGTGAGGATGGGTGAGTTCCTAGTAATGACTGCCGTCTTTGCTACCCTATTTTTGTGAGCTTTCATCCCTCTCCTATGTACCAATTCATAATGCTAAGTACTCAGCCACTGCTAATCAATTCATTCCCTGTCCCCGTAGCCATCCATAATCTGTCTTTCATCGTTTTGTTTTCTTTCTTCACTCATTATTTTTGTATATTTGCAGCAATTATTGCGGTTTCATTTGCCATCTCAACAATTTGGTTTTATCAGCTCTATGTCGCATCGACTCTTTTGACAATACAATTGGATTAGTCGTGTGTTTTGCGAGTGCCTTAAGCTATGGTTTTCTCTATTAAAGGTTACAATGCTCATGTGCGCGGCGTCTCTAATGGTCAGGCACTTGGTCAAAGTGTGAAGCCATTAATTTTTTTGAGGTTAAAAGGGGTTGATCTGTTCTAGGTATGCGTAACTGCTGCAAACCCAGTCGCCTAGTCCCATGGAAGTATGTTTGACTTTGCCCCACTTGTGGACAATGCTAGCTACAGTTGCTGAGCGTGCTTCTGGCTCATGAACGGATCCGCAACAGTCGATAGGAATTCTTCCGCACTTTTACAATATGCTCATCACTTTTGAGATTGCAATCGGTAAAAAGGCCAAGGTGAATGAGTGTTTTTGTGGAGACTTGAAAGATCAGTACATGCAACACTTTCTCCTCCTTCCTCCCATGCACACGGAATGACTACAGAAGTGGCGGCGCAGTAGCACTCAAATTTCCTCGAAGTGAGTAAAGAGGAGCTTGGTATGGGTAAACTGCACCATTTCCACTCTTTGGATCATGTTCATTTACGCATCATTTGCGTCAAATCCTATCAGAGTGGGAGCGATTTTAATTGACACCAAAAATTAACCTCAGGTTGGCTTCTTCCCCTCAATATTATCCCTATATTTTTGCATTTATTGTGCATTGAAAGTTCATGACTAGCTTGTGCTTACCGTGATATACCTACGATTTGTGATATATTGGTTAGTTTCTACCTACTTTGAAGGTTGTTCGCATTGCATTTTCTGAAAACAATTGCCATCGTTGACCCTCAGTGGTCATCCATTAGTACTTAGTCGTTGTCATGTTGTTTGTTTCGACTTCAATTTATAACCATTTTTCAAAGTCATGGTGTTGCAGTGGTCTGTGGCATAGTAGTCAACCAACTTCTTTGTTGCAAAGACGAATCTCCAAATGTTATTTATGTAGGACCCGTAGTCCATCTTTCCTGTACCTTGTATCCATTTACTCCCCTATTAATGCCTGAGCTATTTATTTGTACTGTCTATTCGCCCATTCAACCCGAGTACCCGCATTCAGGTATCTCTTTATGATCAATTTACCTTTAACAGTTAATCCGACTCCACACTCCTGCCTAAAACTGCCCTCTTCATTCTGTGGAAAGACTTCCCAAACCTGCTGGAAAGGTTGTTCTAAGCAGAAGAGGGAAGGAAAGGAACAAAGTTGAAGTTGAAGCGGGCGCTGGGCAAAAGATGGCACCTCTTTAATGGGAGTTGCTGAGGAGCAGAGTCGTGTTCTTCAGTTCCACCTTCACCTCGTGGAAGACATCTCCATTTCTTATTGCAAAATTAATGGTGTCAGCGATGGTGACGATGGTAAGAGAGTGCCATTTTATTCCAAGGAAGATGTTATAATTGTGCTGAATGGTTCTGTCGTTGTCAGTGCTCCAACGTACACTTCTTATATGCGAACCCCCAAAACGTACTCCCTGTGAGTGTACCGTAAATAATACCAGCCTGGAAATAGATTTATAGCCTTGCAAAGACGTTGGTGGCGGAGTTGGACTTTGCTGTGATGGGTATAGAGTCGAAGTTGAGGAAGCATTAACACTTACGCCGTGTTGTGGGTGCTCTCGACGATCCCAGTCAGCTAGGTTTCTGTACTCCCAATGAGGTTGTTCTTCAGCAGTACGCGTGAAGTTTCTGTGGGAGGTACTACGAATGACAACTTGGGCCTTCAAGTCTCAATCTATGCCCGTGAAATTAATGAATGAATGGGCAGGTTTCTTCCGCAATATCTACTTCCACCTCTTATCACGTGCTTTCCCACAGAAACGGACACTCGGGCAGTCAATAGGCCTATTAGAGCGTGGTCCGCTTCCATCGTCGAAGGAGTGAGTCCGTCGTTGACAAACGTTGGAGTAAAGGTGCGAGAAGTCACCACCAGTTTGGACTCGGATCGTATTGCGTCTGTAGGGACGGAATGGGAGGTGTGGTTGTGCAAGTCGAACGAGAAATCTTAAATTGCTCTGCCTCAGTTTGGATCGCTTGAGTCCACTGGTTAGTCTAAATCTGGCAAATTTGCAGATTTTTAGGGTCTTGTGGGTAGAGGAAGAAGGAGTTGAGAGCAAATACATTTGTTGTTGTGGTCGTCGACTTTGATCCTGGGATTTGTGGTTATGTCTGTTATGAGTTTGGCATTAAATTGGGTTTTCTTTGAACACATTCACCTCTGGCGTTGCTTACATTTACAAATGTTTCGAATTCACACATTCGTTTCAACCTCTTTTACCTAGCTGGCTCTGATGCTGATAGGTTAGTAAGTAGCCAGAAAGAAGGATTCCGTAGAGCATTTGCTAGTGGACAAGTTGGAGTGTTTCGAAAAGTGCGCAAAATTTTGCTCTTTCAAATTATGCATGTTCGAAGAATTGGCTTACTCTTGATCAGTTACCACATCAATGAACTTAGGATTTATTCGTAGTGGCTGGTAGCACTACACCAGGCAACGGTATCAATGTTGTTCTTGCAGTAAGCTTTCATTCCAAACAGAAGGTTTTGAGTTCCCACGTTAGTTTATCGCATTTGTTGCTGTTGGACAAGGGAAATGCAGACAGGTGTAGTGATTAAGTGATAATTGAATCTAACAAACGATAAAGCCAATGAGTTAACACCATAGCAAGGACAATCTCGTCGCTTTCGCGAGGGGTAAGTTTCTTACACACCGACACCTCTGTTGCGTGATCAATCAATGCTAGCACCTGTTGATACCGGTAAATTCCGGTCTCGTCTGCTTATTCTTTCCCATTCTTTAACACTTAGCTCTCTATTTTTTCATTTATTTGTCTACCGTCACCATTTATTTGATCGCCATACCAATTTGTGTTAGCACGTTTTCTCAACGACGTTGATACGAAGCAAAATCACCAATTTTCATTGTGTCCCCGCCAGTGGAACAATCGAATGTGGATGCTGAGTGCAATGTGATGTCTGCCCCTAAAACAGCCAATGGGACGTCCGCACAAAATGCGCCTTGATCTCTCCACCGATCCACCCACCATCCACGATCTAACCAAGCCACCTAAGCCATAGAGGGTGTGAATTGGCGCATGATGGAATGAACCACATTCATGGCGGTGCCGATCTTGCGCTTTGCGTGCTCAACATGTCACGGCGATGCGAACGACCCAGTCCAGAATGATCCTGAGAATACCGCGGAATTTATGGTAACTGGACCCACAGATGATTCTGACACCCTATATGTGGTCTTACAACACTTTCCTGTGACCCTTGGTACCTCTCTACCCAGGACCCTTTACCCCTTACCTTAATCAAACATTGATAATCTCATCACAAAGACTACAAGGAGCGAACAGAAGAGAAGGCAGAAAATAGGACCTGTCCATTCGAACATTTTAAGTACCATCTTCCCTTTCACCCTTGGTACACCCATTTGGTTTCCCATTTACCAATACTATTTCATTAGCCTCATTTTTTTTATTAGCAATGCATGCAGATGCACCTAAACCCATTTGCATGTGCGTAAAGAAACTAACTACATGCGTGCATAAATATGGAGAAATGATCTGCTAATTACAATACTGAATGACTCACAGCTAAAAATACAAGACGATATACCAATATGGTAGTAAAATATAAGCGATTTTTCGTCATATTTGTTAATGATATTGCATAAATATTCGCCCAAGTACATGGAGGCTACCCATCCACCATCCACCAGATTGTGGATGCATGCGCGTGTAGGTGTGTAAGTGTTTAAGTGATTGTGGAGCGGCGCGGAATTGTTCAATGCAATTGTCAATATGACGGTCGGTTGGCTTGGCTTAGCTAAAATCAGAGGTGATTGTACCTAAAGCTTCGGTTAGTTGGGATCAGGTCAGATCAGATGCGATTGTCAGCCTNCGGTTAGTTGGGATCAGGTCAGGTCAGATGCGATTGTCGGTCTGATGCAGCAGGATGGATGCAAGAACCAATGGCAGGAATAGTCAGAGGTGGCGAACCGATGAGATGTATAACTTGGTTGAAGCGCTGTGCAGCCAGTAGGAAATGTGTTGCAGTACTATGGGAGGTGGTCATAAGTGTGGAGGCAGCATGCAATACATGACAGAATCAGGCTTCTGTAGGATTTTCAGTTGTGTCGACACTGAAACGATAGGATTTTCAGTTGTGTCGACACTGAAAGGTGGGGAGGAATTAATGAGCGAAAGGGGCAGAGGAGGCGAATCAAGTCTCTGGAACGATGCCGTTGCAGGCAGATCTATAGTTTCCCATTAGTCGTGCGCACCATCTGTTGCATGGTTGCATCTGTGGAGCGCGTGAATGCTGGGATAATTGTCTCGTCTGCTAGACTGCTATGCTTATTCGAATGCCCAAGCGCTAAAGCGCTCAATCTCGAGTGATAATGGTCAATTTTGATGTTTACTGATTCCCGTAGCGCTATTGAATTAGGCTGAGATGGGCATTTGCGACGGCCTCCCTTGGGACGACTTGAACTATTTCTAGTTGGGTATTTTGTCCGAACAAACCACTTTTTGACACAACCTTCAACGCTCCTTCCCTACCCACTAAGTATAATGTTGCAAAGAGGAGGGTGGAATAAAGTGATCGAGTGCAATGGCCCAATATAAAGTAGGAAAATGGAGCGAGGCGGGGAGTAGAGAGGTTCTACCTTCACCACCTGAACCACTGCCAATTCGTGTTGTCTCCTTGAAAGCTGTTTACCTTTACCCTTACCAACAAAGACGAGGACCATCATTACACACTGTCAGGCTTCCATCGACCTGCTGTCATTAACAATGTGATTGGCGATAGCATATATTCCACCACCAACCGCAGTTGCGCTTCCCCCACACGTCAGCAGCCATCTACAAATTTGTGCGTTTGATTATTTATTCCTTTCCCTCGCCACACCCCCACTTTCACTCCATACGTCTACTGTGGCAGTCGCAGTGCCAGCCGGAAGCACGACAGATGGACAAAGACACAGGGAAAAGACTCGACCGCGTCAAAATGTTTTATCGATGCCACTTAGCGAGAGGAAGGGAGAAAAACAGCAACAGCGACGCACCAAGTTTATTGGCAAACCTCAAACACCAGCTGAGCTATTCACCCACTCACGCATCTATAATACCCACTCACGCATCTCTAATACACGCCCGACCAAGCCCTGCTACTCTGCTCTTAACTCTCTATTAACCACCCACATATCCTGCCTGCGCTACTTTGGTTCCCTTGCGAAAAGAACAAGGAGACATTAATACAATCTGTAACGTGATGTTGAGATTGACCCTAAACAAGGCCGTTGGAGCGTGCACACAAGGGCGTCAATGTCTTTACCTGTCTGCCTATCGGATGCATCGCAACCCATCCACGGAAGCTAGAGAGGGTAAGACCCCGGTGCTTGAGGGCATGGGTCACATCTTCAACGATGATGGCGTTGAGCATCGCGTGCCCTGTGTACATGGTGGCATCGCGGATGACGTTTCAAAAAATAACCTCAAACACTCACAAGCGTCCTCGCAGGCAAGCCGAAAGATGCGTCCCACGTCATCGCGGCGCGGTAGACTATTTCGAAGCTCTATGCCATTTATGCGTCTATAATAAAATTTTTTGAGAACTGAACCTAACTCAGCAGTGAACATTTGCTCCAGCTTAAAATTAGCAAAGTGGACTGTGATCACCCCACTGAGTTGAGTTGTCCTCCGGCCATGAGTTCCTTTCAAGTCCGTTCACCTGAGGGTTTTAAATATCGATTTGGCTGCACTGGCTCGGAAGAACACCCTGCGTTAGCATTTTATTGCTCCCTTTTTGATTTCGATTTATGGATCTTCTAGAGGTATTCAAATAGGCCTTTTAACTGCCACGGGCTTAATGATGCTGGCGGTGAGAACTCCATGATGGTTCTAGTAATCCGATTAGCGCACTTACTCACAAGAATTACAAGGTGAAAATGCTTAGTTGATCCAATGGTAATAACGCGGGTACCGTGTAATTATTGGCTAGTTAACGGAAATGAAATAGATTACATCGGTCCAAGCGTGTGGATAACTGGTGCCTAAAAGGAAACAATCGACATTGCAGTTTACTTTTTGTGTCGGACACTTGAAATGTGATTGCGTCTAGGCCACATAACTTTGGGAGCACTTTTTTTGTTCAGCTACAGCTCAGGGTAGTGCTATCGGCATTCCAATGTCTAGGATTCTAACCGGTTACAATGCACGAGAAACTGTCTCGTGTCAATGACACCGCAGTAGAAATTCGAGTTCTTGACTCCTGTGACGTCTGAGCGCTTCTTATAATTGTGCGAGATAGGACTGGACAGAAGCCTTAAGTAGCTTCGAGAGCTTTTTTACATTGCTTATCCTGTAACGACCTGAGCTAGCCCACTGTATAACATCGCTTTCCCTGCTAACAGCCGGTCAAACTACTTTGGAGGCAGTATGGTCCACGAGAAGGGCCACACCCCACACACCTGTCTTTGCTGTAATTTCTGTTCCATTGGCTATTTCGGATTCCATAAATTGAGGAGTTGCACGAAAGTCGTGCGTTTCTGAAGGTCCGAATCCGAAAGGGGGACGTTCTCGGAATTGAGGGCCATACGCACAATGAGCATGGCATGACGACCTTGTAGACCATAAATAATCTTACAAGAGTGAAACAGCGCATCATTGTCAGGCGTGTAGTCAAGATGGCGGGCGAGAGTAAACAGGTTGGGTGAACTTAGTTTTCGTGTGAATTCTTTGTCGATCTTAGATGCGCTCGGGTCTTAGCTTGAGGTTTCTTGCTAGCAGAAATTTTTTAAAATCTTAGTAAACATTTTGCTGCAGAAATTTATGTTTTTAATGAAAAACTTTGTTGCTGAACGTGCATCTTGCCATCGCTATTGCTCCAGCTATTTCTCAGGTAGAAATTAATTGCAATTTACTGGCCTTCATCACGTTTTTACCAATTATTCTTAGTTTTTTTTAATCTGTGCATAATGCAATGTGGGTTGTTTTCATGGCTGCAATATTCGCTTTGGTGGAACTGCAATCGAGGGCATGGGACACCTCGCAATTCTATCGCATGTTGACTTTGTAACCCCAGTTATATGCTGACAGTATCTTTGCGAAGCATGATATGCACGACCTAAGAAATCACTGAGTCGTAGGTTCAGGTTTGATGCGAGATGGAAGTCGAGGTAGACTAAAAGCAAAGTAGTGGCTACTTAAAGGCTTGTAACTGTTTGTTCAGAAATGTGTGCGTCTCTTCACAGATTCTTTAAGGTATCTTTTGTTATTTGCATTCGCATGGTTAGGCTTTGCAGTGTGTTGGACATCCAGTCCCCGACTCCCCTTTCTTCCCATTCAGATACTACGAAATCACAACGGTGGCTGATTAACACTTGAAAAGTCTGTTGGAGTGGTTGACAATGCGAGATTCTCGAGTCGCCTGGGCAGGCGTTTCCGTGGTCGTGCGATACAGATCTAGTTGTGGACGATGCCGGTGTGTTCAGTGGCACTGCGATAGGCCTCACCTCGGTTGGCACAAGCATCAGATAATTACATGGACGCAAGCTAAATTGGTGAGAGGAGTGCACTAATGTAATGGCTCCCCTTCATTTTATATCACTTTATATCAGTGGAATGATAAGTTTGCCCGCTTGAGAGTAATAACTTTGCGTATTTTTTATCTCAATGTGTCTACTTAATGTAAGCAAGTAATTCAATGTCTCTGGCTTGCCTAGACGTCACATACCTGCACAAAAGTGCTCAATCTTGTACATCTCTAGTAAAAGCGGGCAAAAGCCTTGAGAATGATGGCAAATTGTGAGTCGAAAACACAAGTCTTTTACAATTTCCTTGAGGCAGATAACTTTTAGGGCACGGCTATGCAGATCTGTGCTCAAAACAAGTGGAAAACACGGCAAATTGCTCTACTTTGTTGAAAAGCTAAATAACAGCCTATTTTTAAGTACACACGTTCACAGTTCTGATGCCTGCCTGTGGTACGGTTCGCTGTAATGAGAGTTGGCCTGTTCTTTCCACCCTCCATCCTTTCCGCATGATTTCATTCTTGCCTGTACTTTTATTTCTTTGACCAGATTTGTCGTCGATTTGAACTGGATCACAGGAAGGGCATGACGAATCGAGAGTGGGATTTGCAAGTAATGCCGCTGCTAACGCATTTAGCCAGCAGTAGTACAATTCAATTCCAAACACTGAAGTAAAAAAAGACAAATTTTGACAAGAAATACGAGTTTTTAAACCAAGGCCCTCGTCATAATGATTTTTTTTAATGGTAGAAAAAATATTTATCACGCTTGCATTCAAGGTGGAGGACAACTGTTTTAAGGGCATTTAATAGCAAAAAGAGGGGGTCCATGTATCTCTGCAATACCATCCCTACTCGTCAAGACAAAATGCAAGTCTAGCCCTTTTAGTCGATCACAAGAGCCTTCGGTTGTGGCAGTCATCTCGTTACTGNCAAGTCTAGCCCTTTTAGTCGATCACAAGAGCCTTCGGTTGTGGCAGTCATCTCGTTACTGAAAAACCAAAGTTGACGTGGCAACTTGTCCATCCCTGGCACTAAGCTGTAAGGAATGGTTCTCGGGTGGAACTGAATGAACTGTTTCGAGTCTTATCGGAATGCGCGTTCCGTCAACAGTTGGAGTAAGCATTACGAGGCAAGGCAATCAAGGTTACCACTAAATCGAACTCCACTTCTAACTAATTTTGAGAGCAAACTCTGATGCTAAGAACTTCTGATTAACACTATGAGTCAGAGATTCCAATTTAAGGCAAACTAATAGAAGGCAAAAAAGTGAAAAGTGATTTTTATTGTTAGTAAGATTTTGCCGGGAAATGGGGCTGTCAGCTTTAGCTAGGCCAATCTGCAAGCAAGAGTGCCCTTGTTTCATTTCCTTTCGAGGCAAAAGCAGTTTGCATTTGCATACGTTGTAGGAAGTAGCATTCGATCTTAGAGCAAAGGGTCGGAGTTTTAAAGCATGAGGATCACTCGTTCCATTGTACATACGAATGTACCAGCTTGGCATCGTCCGTTCATTCAAATACGTGTAGAGGTCTCAAGTGAGATGTCTTCCCACCTCTATTCAGCAAGACGATTTCCACTTGTAAATCTTAATGGTAAGCTACCAGATTGTACGTCTCATCACATGAGGTGAGGCGATACCTAACGGGACAAACGGATTCGAAAGGAGTACAGTTAGGTGTTATCATAGCTGACTTCACTGAATAAACCCACCTCGTTGCTGAGACGATATTTTCACTCCTTTTGTAAACTCTGCTGAAGTGTACTCGAACCAAGACTATAAAATTGGCTCTATCACAGCAAGTAGCACTGAGTGATGATGGAGAGTTGAAGTTTAGAGACTGTATTCGATGCACGATGTTCTTCTCTGATCGCCTCGAGACATTGGCAAACAGTCGAGAATGCTTATGCCATATGGTAGTGAAGATCTGCTTTATGGGTCAAAGTGCGTCAACTGCTCTCCATTCTGATATGCTTCATTTGAAATGACAAGAGGTGTGCCAGAATACTAATGAAGGTGGACGATGTCTCCGTCACGATGCAGTTTACTATCGCGGGATGTCAACAACGTCTGTATGCAAGGCTCTGTTCCTTTAGTAACATGCTCTGCGATTTGCGCTGCTATCCAAGGGCATGGCGAAGACACTATCGCCATGCTCGGTCGATTCCTTTTCAGCAGTTTTTCTTACGACAAATAAACCTTAAAGAATCTAACCTTCCCCGTGCCCGATTCCCTCTTGCTTGATTTTGTGCGTTCTATCTTGAAAGTTACTTTTTGTCTGCTCAAAACAAATCCAGTTCTAGCAGAAGCTGTTTTGCCTGAATGACATAACCAAATTCAGGATTATTTCCTCCTTTACACCCCATATCCATTTCTTTAACCAGCATTATGACCTTGAAGGCAGGTCTTTGCTTTCATTTGACATGAGCATTCACGATTGCCTGACAGTGTCTCGAGGCAGCCAGGTAATGGCATGATGGGTTGCCGACATATTCACGGGTGTCGAATCAGCTTCTGCGGTACAATCCTTCGTCCACCCTCATTGCTAGCCACTGTGCTATTCCAAATTTGCAGTCTTGCTTCGTTTACGATTCAACAGAAGCCACGAGAGGAGTAAGATGTTGCTTTAGCGACGATGTGTGTATCACCTGGCTGTCCTCTGCCTCACCTCTTGATAAATTTAATAATGCTTTAGTATTTGTTTGCTTATGCTGTGAAATGCACAATCTGGATGGATAAGGACGCATCTTGCTTGCGGTCTTCAAGTGTGTGCAAAGAAACGCAGTTTAGCAAGACGTTGCATAGTGAAGTTACAATGAGATGAAAAATCCCTACAATTTATATTTTTTACTACTTAATTGCAAACTGAATATCTGTTTCCTGCTATATTTGTAAAGAAATGAAGTAATGCAAGTTCTGCTTGCCTCTAGGGTGTGGCGGAAAGTAATCCCAGCTTCTATCAAAACCTAACTAATTGTACAAATCTTATTTTGCTCTATTTCATCCTTACCCTTTTCCATAGACCGAAAGTCCTGAGTCGAATTATTGGTCAGAAGCTTTTATGGATGTGGTTTCGCATTTTAATTTATTTTAGGAAGGTAAGGTTGGGTTAGTGTACGGGAAGGAGGGATAACCCTGATCATTATGCCTCGTAATGCTTGCTCCAACTTCTGGCAAGACGCGCCTTTCGACAAGACTCGAGACAGCTAATTTAATTGCTTAGTGTAAAAATGTCTTTTTCAAGTACAATCTACTACGAATGTTTCATCGCACTGGGTGTTGACGGCACTATGAGAAGTTGAATTGTATTGCTGACTCTGTGTAACCGCAACTAGCAAGGATTAATTATTGCATGTTCACAGTCGCTGTGTTGATGAGTAGCTCAAAGCCATGCATTATTTCCGACAAATAAATGCTTTTCTCCTCTGGGAGAATCCAATAAACCACCATCAGTCTTGTCCTTAAAAGCTAGAAGCTTCTCTTAATGGAATAAGTGTACGTTGGTGCAGCTTGGAGCAATTATGTGTTTTTTCACTGAGGCATGATACTAATTGTCCGGCATCATGTTTGTTGCCCGGTAAAGCACCATTTTAGGGGCTTAATTTGATCCCTATTCGGTGGATCGCTGAGTGTGCGTTGGAGACGTTAGCGCAAACAGTTCTTTAAGAGCTACACCAAAAATGAGGCTGGACAAAAGAGAATGAAACTTTGCGCAATCGCGACTTCAGAACTTCCCTGTCCCTAAGGAACTCGGAATGCTTCTACGATGTCGACACAGAAGTGACAAGATCGGGCACGTTTTACAAGCATGTGATCTCTAAGCAAGCAAGAAACATGGAAATGCTTAAATTTAACAATCACTGTGAGATAAAATATGCTAGAATTTATTACTCCTAATTGGGTACATAAACCTCGGCATTGATTTAAGATGGAACGCCGGGAAGATAGGCCATTGCATTAGCAAAGACGGGATGCATTTTCAGGATTGTATTTATAAGCTGCGTTGCATAGCCTACTTGTTTGTCTACACACACACACACAATTTTATTTTTGACGATTCTGATTTGCCAAATTCACGCATTATTATCTTTTACACTGGATAACGCCTAATGTACTCGGGAATGATGTCTTTTGATAAAAACGTCCTGTGGGAGTTACAAGTTCCAGAGAAAGTGTAACCGGCAGCATCTGCATCAATCCACTTACTGATTCCCAAAGCAAATTTGAAAGTCATACTTTGCCATCAAGAACACAAAATTAGCTCAACTTATTAAAGATTAACTGCGATACAGCTTTGTAGTCAAGCGGTCTTAATAAATTAAACTGATTCAATCTGTCTTGCCAGCACTGACCAAATGGAAGGAGTTGGGAATGACCACTGAGATGGATAAAATATCTTTGAAGGTATTGTGTCGGTCATTTTATCTAGTCTCATTACATTTGTAAAATGCAACATATCTATCTGAATCTAGCGACAACGAAAGATAAGCGGTCGGAAGGAGAAGAGTAATTAGCTCTTGTGTGCGCATGAGTGGACAGGCTTGTTACGTGGTAAGGTTCTCGCCATAGCACTAGAATTTGAAATTTTCGGTCCACCAGCTTCGTCTACGCAAGTAGCAATCTCAAAGTGGAGAATGCCCCTATGAAGTTAATGACGTAGCCATGGGTGGATTAATAATTTTTTGAAAGTTGGAAACCTATTGTCTTGGGTGTTTTGAAAAGAATGGTATGTGAGCAATTATTTTGGCATTGGCATTGGTCTGCTTACAATGCTCGCGTCATACCCAAGAGCACGACTAATAAAACGGGTCTACTTACACTTTAACAGTAGAATGTTTTGCAAGAAAAGTGGACATCAAGGTGACCGCATAGTAAGAAGTGTTGCTTGAGCTATAATGGCAACGTCTATCCTTTCACCTGCCAGCTTTGCGTGGAGAATTTCGAACGGTATGATCAATAGTGTGGCAGACCTTGTAAGATCTGCCTTTAGTGACGCCGTGTTGGTTAAAATCAAATACTTGTTTTGTTTGAGTCGTCTAGCGTCTTCCCTTCGTTCACTTGGCTCACTTGCTTTTACAGCTTTTGAAGAATTGTTTGCACTAATTTCCTAGGAGATTGAGGCCCAGTGGTAATCTTGAACTGCCTCATTTAGAGATGGCTTTGCCAAATTCTGCAGTGGCCCTTATATTATTTTGCTCGATGGGTCTGCATTTTTGACTGTGGATGCCTCTAGGGCCTTCTGACTGATACTACGAATCAGGATTTCTAATCTAGAAGAAACGAAAGCAAGACGGATAAGAGAAAAGGGGTTTTTGCAGTTAGCAAGTTTATGCTTCAAATTGGGATTTGTGACCACATTAGAGATCATCACTAATTCAGCACGTAGGCGCGCAAGAGTTCATCTGGTTTACTTCATTATGAAGTAAATGTCTTTGTTGTGACTCAGTCTACCAAGAAACATGTTGTCAGTTTTAAGGAAAGGATTAGAATTTTAACTGATGGAGGTTCTTTATTATGTTTTGCTTTCAATTAATGCCAGCCTTCGCAACGCACTTGAAGCCCACAAATGAGCAGAATAGAATGTATTTTCATCTTGATTTTAGCGAGACGAAATTCATTTTCAGGATCCCATGAAAGCAATACCAGATTACACACTTCTTGGCATGAAAAAACAAATAAGTAGTGGATGGATGAAGGTGCAAGGCAGCACCAAGGACGAGGGATGGAGTTGAAGGGAGGACGGTCAGGTGTTGGTATGGCTGAATTCACTGCATGAGCCCGTATCAACACTGGGACGATAATTTTTATTCCTCTCGTGGCTTCTGTATTCACAAGAGGTCCGCACACGTCGACTACACCCTGTTGGTCACTAACTGACTACAGGACACCTCAAAACAGCTACATAGTTCTCAATGCAAATGTTATAACCACTTCTTTAACTTATCATGGAGGTGAAACACTGACTTATAGTTGTGTGAACTGGATCAGTGTTATTTTTTCACGAGGCAGCACTGCGGCATTTAACATTATTGCGCTCTAAGACGGTGGGTCAATGCAGACCAGTCTAGCCATTTTGTAGAATGCAGTGCCATGACATCAAGCGGGAGAAAGTGGTCAACGAAGAATAATAATTTGTGGATGAGGAAAGCATCAATCCTATCTAAAGTTATGCTAGTGGACACAGTTATACTTTGCGTGAGTAGGTGGTAGAGTGGCTGGTGTTGGCGTGTAGTAGGCATTTTCGCCCTAATTGGGAGGGTTAAATCACTCACATGGAAGAAACACTACAGCGTCGACACGACGAGGACGCTCACGCGTTGGCACTGTTTTGGGTGCCACTACTACTACTACTAGTACTACTACCCAAGTGTTGTTTTCAATATCCCACAACTAGACACCACGGTTGATGTCAGAGATTGAGAAACTACAAACTGACAGCGCAACGTATCAAAACATATTTCAACATGGAAGTTGACAAAGATTTTGGTTCGCGATGACTGCTTTAACTGTTTCGATTAATCTATGAAGCAAATGTTGCTTTGCCGGTAGCTAGAGTACATGCTGACCCACACGTGGCAGGATCTCGAGAATGGTGGCAAGATTCACAGCTACAGTACAGTGTTTAAGATGAACTGTTAACAGCTTTATTTTGACCAGAGCATATCAAGGGGAGGTGGTAGACACTTTGCGACTGATAGGGACTTCAGCGCAAACGCTTTTATCGCAAGAGTGGAGTGGAAGCTAAGGCTCGTGCCTATGAGTTTGATGCCCAGGTTGTACAGAATGTCGGTACGTCTGATTCAACATGTAGTTGTTGCAATCAGCGTGGATCTTGCTTCGTCCTCACATGGCGCAAAAGCCAGGAGAAGTGTGTGACAATTAGAATGTTAAGGATAAGTAGCCTTGAATTTTATTAGTGAGTTCAAGGAAATTCATTTCGCTAGGATTAATCGCTTCTTCCAAAAAAAACTATTTTTCTTTTAATTTAATAAATGTTTGGTTTATACAAATAGGCCCTCTTTAAAATGGATGGAAAATCCACTGTTTAACCTATGACACTTGGATTAACTCTCAGTAGAATTTGTGCCAAAGAATACAAAATAATTGACTGCCTTCCACTAAGCCTTTTGCCTTCCTTTTTTCCATGCTTCAATAGGGCCATCAAAGAACGTTTTGGTAAACGACCAATCTTGAGATGTGGCATAGAGTACACGATGATGACGCCTTGTTCGGGTTGCCTAGAACGTCGGTGTCATTTCAACCTTTAAACCTCCTCATTCTCTCAACACACTCTGTTTCTGCGCTGTCATAAATTGATTGGATTACTTTCCTGTAGTGGCAAGCAGAAAAGGCAAAAAAAACACCATGCGGTGGCAAAACTTTGTGTTCGGCGGTCAATAATGCTGCTTACTCCAATCATGGGCATTCCAACTATTGCCTTTCGGTTAACCCTTCGTGTATTCATTTTCCTACCAACAAGGCAAATAATTAAAGTGATTACTTAAGTGACCGTCTAGCTTGAAACACTTGACTGGTTAGAAGAGCTGAGTGCATGCATCATATTGCGAGGACACGGAGGCATGAAGAGTTAGGTCGCAGAAATGATAGCAGACCGAATCATCAAACCCATCGAAGCCAGCGTGGGTCCCCTCGATTGCTTCAGTTTTACAACGATTCTACAAATCACAAGAGTGGTT